>CAJVPP010001457.1:0-19867 GCA_910592005.1 Funneliformis mosseae | reverse complement strand
TAAAAAAAATTTAACTACCCGAAAATAAGCAACTTTATAACAAAATTACGTTGCTTATTTTCGGAGGAATACGGTATTAATACTTTTTAATTTTTTATGAAGAAAGCGATTTTATTTAGGCATATTCAAAAAATGTAAATGTCACGATATTCTTTAAGCTTTTTTAATTTTTTCAGTATTACTATAATTTTCTAAATATAAGTTGTTGAATTTTTTAAGTATTGGATTTTTTTAATGGGAATATCATGTCGAGCTTCAGAAGTTAAATATATAATAAATCATGTGAATAGTATGAATTTTCTGATGTTGACGAAGACTACTAAATTTTCAACTATTTCGTTAATAATTAATGTGTACATAATATTACATACAAATTAATTTATGTATGAACGAAATACTTTTTTCGGAAATAAAATATTTCCCATATTAAAATATACTTATTGTTATAATAAACGACAAAAAAATCTACAACAGCATATTTTACAGTATGACTTGACATAGTTTAGTTAATATATATCCAATGTCACAGGCTACCTAGTCTAATGTTAAAGTTGACATCATGAGTGGCGAAGGCGTATCAATGATGATAATTTCCTTTTGTTTCTGATATGTCACGAAAATAGTTCTTTAAAAGCAAAATTTTGAACTTTTCATGTAACATACCTTATAGAAGAATGTCACTCTCATGGTAAATATTGTTAACATTTTGAGATTATGATGTTTAAAAAGTCAGCCTACTGTACAATTATTAACTTAGTCGCTCAATTCAGCATCAATTCTTGTCCTCATTATTATAAAGGGTTGATTATTGATAAAGATTATATTAAGTAATCGTCGGACACCAATATTTGCTCTTTATTTTAATTTTAATCTCAGACATTAATAATTAACTGTCTATCTTACAATCAATGGAATTTAAATTAACTAATAAAACGGATCATATGATTTACTATGTTCGTAACTCGATTTTAATAGCAATCTTTTGATCATAATCATGCATAAGATTATTTTATTAATATCTAATTTATATTATTTTATTGGAATTCATCAGAAAATTTTCTATATAAAGATTGGTTTCATGAATTCGACGCGTTAAACAACCACCAAATTTAATTGGCTCTTCCGATTAATTGATCTTTATATTTTTAGTCGCAATTTACGATGTCTTTTGAAAAAACAAAAGAATTTTTCTTAATCCTAGCTACTAATCCATTTCGTCTTAATTGAAGTATAGTACTATATATAAAAACTTGAACAAAAATAAACTAAAAGCAACAAATAAAGAAAATATAGTTTATTTAAAACAAATAACTTGAATATGTATCATAAATAGCTAACTTTTAAATTTGAATGAAGTTTAATGTATTTTATTATTAATGTAAAAATATTGACTTAAAAAATCCCGAAATTATTCTTTTATTAATAAAAATGAACTTTTCGTCGTCTTCATTCCTATAAAGTAGATATACGTCTTAAATTTATTACACTCTTACCTTTATTATTGTTAATTTAAACACAATGTTTGTTATTTTTTCAATAAATTTTTTTTTATAGTTTAGTGAAAGCATTTTAAATAGAACGATTCGATGAAAATAAAATCCCGATTATGAGGAGTTGTAAACCGGCATGAAATAACCATATGTGTAGTCCAAGAAATTCGATAAAATCTTTATAAAATAATTAATAATTTATTATTTAATGATTGTAGCGTTATTACTAAAGATAAATCATTTTATTACTAGTAACTAAATTTTTATTTTATTTAGTGAAATAAAATTATATTGGAATTGAATTGTCCCAATTTAAATTTATGAATTTAACGTAAGGCAGCTTGAATTAATCTTAAAATCAGAAACAAAAATTATAAATTCCTTCAGTGTTTGACAAAATATATACTAAATAACAAAATGTATTTAAGCGTGTAGAATGGTAGACTTCCAATATATATCAAAGGAATTTTAAAGTATAGATCTAAAATAACTTATATATGTAAATTTGTTAAAATATGGAAAAAATATTTAGTTATCAATTTTCTTATACTACAATCTAAACATCAAAACTAGGAATTCTCTCTAAAATATTTTATGCAACTATATAGATATTAATCAAATTTTAAAAAATGCATTCGTCAATTATTCCACCAAAATTTCCATCATCTTTATCGATTACATCACTATAATCACTATTAGAATTTCCTGTAAATATTTCTTCATATTTTTGTTCTTTAGGCCTGTAAGTATTATACGTTCTTTTAATAACTCTTATAATATTAATTAATAAATTTAAGCAAGATGATGAAAGTGCTAACAAAGGTATAAAATCATAAGTCATTGTCCTATTATAATATATAACCTTAATATTAATTAAAAAAAAATAAATATTTTATTATTGGATTTATAAAAATATTAAAAGACATGAAGGCTAAAGAATATATATATTATACCTGGATAATTACTTGAGGAATTTCTTCAAATAAATTGAACAAAGTTCCCCAAAATATTTTACTTAATGCCGTTTCAGAAAATTTAGCATTAAAAAATGAATATCCTGCAATTTTTGATTCTAGTAAAGTTAAAACTTCAATATCTGCTCCCGCTAATAATGTGAATAATGATATCGTATGCATATGATTTCTTGACCATTCTAAAAATTCATCATTCTTATTTTCTTGCTTTATAATTATAAATGCCAACCCGACACTTACAATAAATGGAAATACTAGGATTATGATACTTTAAAAAAATTTAGTATTTTTACATTAATAATTAAAAAATGATTTCCTTACTATACCTTGGTATAAATAACCACCCATCAATATATTTTGTTTTGATACTAATAAAAAGAATATCAACAACAAAATCAAAAAAAATAAGACCGAATTGTAATATTTTAATATTCTTTGCCTAAATAAATATGATGTTATAATTTGAACATATTTTAATTTAAAATCATAGATAGGAGATATACCTCTCTATTTTTATGTTTAGCCCACAAGAAAAGTAAGATAAATATGCTTATGGTTGCAAATACTGCAATAAATGACGTTTGGTTGGTTTCCCACAAATTGGCTATTTTGGAGATTCAAATAATAATTAGTTCTCTCTATATGAAAAAAAATACATGTAGTTATAAATTCTTACGAAGAGATTGAAATCCATAAACCCCATCTAAATATTTTGAAGCATCACCAGTTCCAATGACAGTCACAAGCTTATTTTTGATCAAAATATCTAAATCTTTAGTTGCTAAACTAGTCGGTATTTCTTGCTTACTTTCATCATGTTGAATCTTAATTGATAAGATCATTTGTTCTTCTGAAGGGTCAATTTCAGTCTTTTTATTTATAATTATGCGGTCAGAGCTAATGGGAATTGCATCAGCCAATTCTTTTGTTAGGTTCGTGATAAATACATTGCGAGCGATTTCGTTAAGGCTGTCGAAATAATTCGTCCCATCTATAGTCAGTCGAACATGCCCTATCAAGTATTCTAAACTCTCTTCTGATTTTACTGTTCTAGAAACTACTTAAAAAATATATAAATAACTTTATTTCAATTGGAATGAGAGAAGTAAGCACTTACATGTATTAAAAGACCAAACACGTTCTTTCACACCATAGAGAGGCTCTTGATAAGCTAGGTTCCTTACAAAATTATCTTCTACTACAACATAATAAGTTCTGCCAGGTAGATTGAATGTGCTTTTGAAAATATCAACTTTAATTGTCTTATTATCCTTATAATCCTCACCAATATTTACGTATTCATCGTTAATACCAGTGATGATTTGACGTAAATTCCCATCATCTTGATAAATTGCAATCTTGCCGGTTGATAAAACAACTTCGTCGTAATATTGAATTGTAAGGTATTCTATATCAGACTGAATAATATCATTAATATTCGGATATGTGGTATTTATATGTATATTATTATATCCATGATCTAGAATATTAATTAATGCGTAATTAGGAAAATTTTTGATAAAAATTTTATTTTATATTTAGTTCCTGTCACATTACCTCGTTCTTCCTCAATTTTATATAAATCGGTGGTAAGTAAAGTCCAATTTTGCTTACTACCCAATTGGGCAAGTACATAAGTATTATTATTTAAGATTGTAGAGATGCTTATAGAGCTTGTTGTTGTAGGATTTGAAAGATCCCAAGGAAAAACTTCATTATTGTCATTCAAAATATAGCAAGCAACCACATTTTTACCACCAATATCAATACCTCGTCCGCATAAGATATAACCTCCGTATGGTAATGATTTAATATTATATTTTTCAATTCCTGGAACCGTTTGGAAATTACTCGCCAATGGCTTAATATTATATGCAGCTCCTGAAGAAAGAAAATCAACCTTTAGATAAAAAATGTCTATATCATTTCCACTTTTATCTTCACCAGTTACTATACAAGTTTGTTGTCCAACTTCAACATATGAAATATCGCAACTAATATCAGTAAAAGTAATTCCTAGCATTGAAAGTGGATATAGAATAACAGGTTTTCGTTTAGTGACTAGGCCAAACTCTAAAATTATGGTATAGATTCCTCCCTGTGAAATAAAAGGACTCTGGAGCAAGGTTGTAGAACCTGTAGAATTAGCATAAACTATCGCATATCTTCCACCCACCATTGGAACGACTGTAATTAATAGTTTAGTAAAATTTGAAAAAAGTAATATATCTTTCGCTAGTAATAGGATATCTCCCGCTTCAGTCCTACATTAAAAAAAAGTAAAGTAATTAATTAAATATACTTTTCAAATTAAAATTAAAATTTTATTTAAAAGATCAATTAATTACACATCGTATTGCTGCCAGATATAATCAGTAGTATTTGTTTTTGGTGCCAAACGGAGAAATCCTTTGTCAGTATTGAAATTCACAAAAATCTCAGCGCGGTTAGATAACCAATGATTATCGGTAATATTAACATATGCTAGTCCAAATGAAATGTTGCTATAAAAATGAAAACAAAATATTGGTAATTGTATACATATACTTAATTTGTTTGAACTTTAACTAACCCATAACTCTTTCCATTTAAATCAAAAATCATTGCCAATTCATTATAAGCAAATGGATCATCTAAGTCCGTAGTTTTTATATAAGTTACTAACACAAAACGACCTCTTATAGGATAAATTTCAATAGGACTCATATATACTCCGTTAATGGCATATATACAAAAATTAAAATCTTGTATATCCAATTTAATATCTAATGGTAAAACAGTCCCATTAGGATAAATCGTTCGAAGTGACAAGTATTTCTCTATCCAAAATTTATCTCCTTCAGTAGAGTATGATAAATCTGGACGAATGATATGAACAACTATCCTGTTATCAGCATAACTAGCTATTTTATATATAATGGGAGTACTGTCGCTGGCGTTCATAGTTGGCATATCATTATATGTAAAAACATTTTGTGAATTTATTGGATATGTCACCAATGAAATGATCAATAAAATCATATAATATTTAAAGAGTTTCATTTTTTTATTTTTAAAAAATTATGGTAGTATTAAATTTGTTTATGAATTTAGTTAATTAAATTTTTAGCTAGCTATTTGCATATTTTCGCACGAAATACCATTGGTTAACTCATAAAAAAAAATTTTATCAAATGTAATATGAAAAGAAGTTTTTGTTGAAAAAAGTAAACGTTAAACTAAATAATTAAACTACAGTAAATGTATAGATTAATTTCTTATTTTGTTAAATTACGCCGTCCTATATACTATTTAATTAAGAAATTAAGGAAACCAAACATTCTGCATGATGTATGCAAATCTTGTTTCTCAAATTTGTGTAACATTTTCTTAAAATTTTTTTTCGTACTTAGTTCTCTCTAAATTGATACTATAAACTTATGGTTAAAACAATTTCTGTAAAAAAGATACTGTTGTAAATAAAAAATAAATTTTCTTTATTATTATAATTTTATTATATTTCGTCGAATACAGCAATTTGTTTTATTTCATTTTGTTATTGAATCTAATATATTAAATATGTTGATATTACATAATATTGAAGGTACACCACAGTCACGTTATGTTTTTATATATCGTACCGGTTGTTAATCTGTTCAATACGAAACTTTATCAATGCTAAATGATTCGTTTTAAAAGTATACTAATTCTGAATAAGATTTAAAGAAAATAAAACTTTATTAACTTCTATGGAAAGAATATATCATAATCAGAAAGAGCTGAACCCAAAAAGTCAATAATGAGTCGGATTATTTTCACACAGAGAAAGGAAGGGATAAAGTACTTACTCCTTGACAACTAACGATTCTCTAAATAGAAATTAGAATATTAAAAAAGATTATTGATTATCATCTAAATTAATCAATGATATTTGTGCATGAATTCTATAATTGCGTTTATGGCTTTACTTAATTAATTTTTGATTTTATTATTATAAAAAAGGATAATTAAATATTTTACTTGGTTTACAAATGAGGTCATAACAAATTTGGTAATCTACAAGTATAAAATGAAAAGTAATTTTTAATTTTGACATGCGTCAGATGACTAATGCTGGCCAAACCTTCTCAAGGCATTATAAGATCAGCCCAAAATAGGCCCATAATTTAGGCCAGTCGGTATCCAACGCAAAATTATAGTTAACGCACAACAAATACAAGCATCCTTGTTTACTTATCATATTTTTTGTTGCAGTTAATTGCGTTTACCCATCTCATGAACTGAAGAATGCAATCAAACGACAAGATGGAGGTAATTGAGTGGAGCGGAGGAGGTGATAGTTTCATTAGCGTCCTGTAATAACGATACTTTTATTACAAACTAGTTGGTATCTGCTGTGCTGCAGCAGGCTATGAGAATAGAATCATTAGTAATTGAATTATGTAGTAGAGTATTTGAAGTTTTATTTTATTTATTACGGTATAATATAAAAAGTGTTTATTTAATGGGTAAGAGATAAAATGTATAATAATATATAATAAACTAATTAATTTATATTTACATACATATTTTCCTTGTCAAAAACCCATCTTCCACATATTAATGCATAATTATACATTTCTAAATCATGCAAAACCGAAGAGATTTGTTTTTATAGAATCCATGGTAAAAATTTTTTGACGTTCTTTGAGAAATCTTGTAACTTGCCGATCCATTGATAAATCCTCTATCCAACCCCTTTGGCACAATATGGTACTGATGATGACTTTTTTATTTTATTTGAAAAATTGAGATATAAACTTGGAAAATAATCGTATATATATATTTTTGCATTTTTTTTTTGTATTTTTTTTATAAAAGAAAAAATTGAAAAAACAACTAAGAATTGGAAAATTAAATATAAAAGGTTGTAAAATATTAATTATAATTATAATAATAAGAGAAATTCAATTGTATTGTTAAAAAATGAGATGATCTATATAATATTGAAACAAATTTCGATTGTATTTTAGATATAACGATAAGATATATAACTCGTTGTTAATTAAATAATTATTTGCACTAACTAATTTAGTTATCACGTAATAAATTAGCTTAATTTTAAGTCTTTAGTTAATGTAAAAAAGAATTATTTGTTATTCAGCAATCTTCGTTCGTGGTCACATTAAGGGAAAATTCTAGTGCAGTACAAAACGGATTGAAAATTCACGTAATCTAAACGTTACCGATCGACATGGATTTTTTTATATAGATTATAGATTAGAAGATTAATAAGTTATTACATCAATCAAAAATATTTCTGATCATTCTTAAATAGTATTAAATGAGATTAAATGAAACAATTTATTAATGCGAAAAATATATTACATAATAATCGACTAATAATTTTCGTTTGTCTATTATTTTAAAAAAGTTCTTGTAAAATTAAATCAGGAATGCATCATCCCTGGCCCTTTATACTCAAGTCATTCAACTGCAGATACCGTACCTTTTGTAACGCTTCGCGAAGAATCTGCTTTAACGCGAAAAAAGAGATCAGACCAAACTAGATATTTTGTTACAGCAAATTCCTTGTTCAAGAGGTAAAACATCGGGAGACACTTACCAGTGGAGGTGGGAACTATGAAAATATGAAGATATCCGGCCTCAGGCCTTTTGTCGTCGTCAGCATTAACATAATATGATTAAAATTCAACATAGGATCGTCATCAAACTTCTCGTTATCGTCACGATTTTTAATATCATCTATGGTAGAAATGTTTTTAATTTCATGAAAGCCGAGTTTGACTTTCCAAACATTTATTTCGGTTATTCCAATTTTTTCAGATAAAGCTTCCTTGAATCCTGAAACAGTTAATTCATCAAATTTGACTTGTAAATCACGGATAGGAAAATATACGCCATAGAAAATACTGAATATCTTAGTAGGAGCTTGTCCTAGTACCAAGCAGTTTAATGAATATAACATTATATTTTCTGTAAAAGCGATTAGTTTTTTTAGTGAAAGCTTGAGAGAAGTCTAAGGTATATATACACTTTATATACTCTTGTATAAACTTTTGGTGGCCTGTTGTGACGTAATACAGCAAAAAAAAAATAGAATAATCTTACGTGATTTTTATGTCGTAACGAGTGGTCTTACGAATGACCGTATTTGACTAATCAGTGTGGCTTTTTTACAGAAACAAATTAATAAAGCGCAGTAACGCTCTATTAAAGCAAAATAAAAATATGTAGTAAGCACTAAAAAAAAGCTTCCATCGACTCACTTTTAAAATAACTTTTAAAACCTTATTTTGAATTTCTGAGGTTATGTCGCAAAACAAGCCACAAAGTGTACTGGAATTTTTCATGATTATTACATTTTACAACCATAACGCATTCTTAGCATATCGTAATGAATAATTTCGTCGATGCAATGTCTGTTTCATTACGACAAATTATTCGATGGGTTCAATATCGGAATTAAAGAACTTCAATCACTAAGCGTAAGACTTCAAATCCAATATCATCAGAATGATTAAAATCGGTACTCAAAATTACGGTTAATTCTCAATAATAACAATTTTTTTTTAATAGTTTTCAAAAAATAAAAGAGAATGTTACAATTTTAGCTCGAATACGAAAAGTACTGCGTTCATATTATTTCTATTTGTAATTTTTTTTTTTTTTACAAGGTACAGCACATAATTTGTTTTCATTTGAATCATGTATTAAGAAATAATATCGGCTTCAATTAAAAATACGTTACTAAAAAATGCAAATTCATCAATAAAGAAAAGAATAATATAAATTGCGAGTTAGGTTGCATAACTCACCTAATAAGGCATAGAAAAATTTGTGTTCGGGTCGTGCTAATCTTGTTATTTTCATAGATTTCTTTTTTTGAAATTTTCCTCTCACGTGAAAATTTTACGGTTGACTTTACCTTGATTTATTTTTTTTTTTTTTTTTTTTTTTTTTTTTTTTTTAAAAAAAAAATTTTTTTTTTTTTTTTTTTTTTTTTTTTTTTTTTTTTTTTTTTTTTTTTTTTTTTTTAAAATTTTAAAATTTTTTTTAG
The DNA here is from genome assembly GCA_910592005.1 of Funneliformis mosseae. NCBI lineage: Eukaryota > Fungi > Glomeromycota > Glomeromycetes > Glomerales > Glomeraceae > Funneliformis > Funneliformis mosseae. The sequence continues at coordinate 10,364 of CAJVPP010001457.1, read as the reverse complement.
AAAAGCAGTCAGTAAAGAATCCACTATATTCGATGAGGATAGATAAACACGCCCAGCATTTTTAAAAAAAAATTCTTTCATAATATTTATGTTGACTCACCTGCCTGATAAATTCCTTGGCAATCAGATGTAACGCTTCTCTAGACGAAATCCCATACGACCTTTATTGTGACGTTTTTCTGGGAACAATAATTTCTTATTCTTTTAATTTAATATTTTATAATATTTATTTTGACCGACTCCAAATTCAGAATCACGAAGGATCAGTGCAAAATGGTTTCTTGAAGACTTGGTTTTATTTTTGTTGTACGTGGTAATATAAGCATTTATATTGGCAAAGTATTGTTTACAGTGATTAATTGTACCGATTTCTATCATGGAATTCAATTTTCTTTCTATCTTTTTAATTTTTACGACCTTCCTTGCTTCTAAGATTGGTGATAAATAGAGGGTACAATAAAAAAAAAACCATCGACTCTTTGCTTGGTGCAAACCTTTTATTGTAATTTAAAAAAATATATATATAAAAATAAATCAAATACATCTTCATTTAGAGCATGCTATTTTATTCATGTACGATTACTTTGTCAAATCGAAGAAAATTCTTACGGTTACTATAATAATTAGAATATAATTCAAATTTTTTTTTTTTTAAAAAAAAAAAAAAGAATCGAGCAATGAAACAAAAAGGATGAAACGTCACATAATTCGAAAATTTGCTAAAACACGTCCAAACAATCATTAAAACTTTAGATATTATCGGTGGTCTGAATGTAAATTTATTTTTATTACGATCTAAATCAGACAGATTTTTAAATTCGTTTTGAAAATAATGTAGATCAAACGGATGAAAAATACTGTAAATTGTTCTGCTAATTCGCTGCCGAAAGAAAGCAAATATCAAGATCCATGAATAAAAATAGATCATTGATAAAAATAAATGTTAATCCTTTTTTAATTCGATTATCGTCAGAATTTTCGAAAAATCTATGGATGTGAATGAGTTGTCGATGGTTGCACCAATACAGGGGTAAAGTTTGATTATCTAACTTACGTATCAAGTCCTGTTATTTATACGCCATCAATAGTCGCTGTAACTTTATCATGAAATGATCTAAAAATTAATCGGTTTCATCAAAGATTAGCGTTAATCCAAGTTTAGAGAACGTAGATATTAATTATTGTTCGAATGAGCTTCTAAAATATTAAAACCTTAATCCCCCCTGAAATTTCATGCATGTTAAATTACCAAGTTGCCGCCATAACTTTAAAACTAAGACAATCCTCATTACAATTATTTCTAAAATTAAAAATCCTATTGTTTAATAATGACCTACACTCGCACAAGCATTCCTAGAATAAAATTACGATCAAATAATGGGTAAAGTTACCAATTATGGTAAATAAGTAAACCGATGTTGATGCATGCACATGTTGACGTAGTACAGTATCAGATTCGGGTATAATAAATAACCTACTTATTTGAGAATACTTATTTGAGAACATAATCAACATTACACATAAAACAAATCTCAAGTATTATTCGAGTTGTCAAAATCTTATTTATTTTTTCAATAATACCTATTTTTAAAACGAAATTTGAAAAAAAAAAAATTTAAGCTTAGTATTGTTATGTACTTACCGCAGTAATGCATGAATTATGAAATAAGAAATCTTGAAATAATATAAAATGTCTTGTTTATCTGGGCATAATTTTTTTTTTCTTCAGACCCTTTTAAAGCAATTAAAAAAAAAAAAGGCTCCATTGTTTAATCTAATAACATAAAGATTTATAAATTCTGGAAATTTATATTTCTTCCTAGTTAATATTTCGATTTTTTTTTTTTTTTAAAAAAAAAAAGATATTTTGATATCAAAACCTGTACATAATATTTCCAAAAAAAAAAAATTTTATCTTAACGAAATAATTCATTCTACCTTACTTGTTATATATATTTAATTTTCAATAATGGGAAACGAAACTTACTTAAACACAGCGGCGAGATACATTGAAACCCAACAATTGACCTCAAAATGTCAACATTTATTACGATACCTGGACAGCGATGGATGGTGTAAAAAATGTACAATGAAATCTGTATCCAGCGGTCATTTGGGAATCGATAAATTTATCAAACGAACTCAAAGCAAAGCAAATAATTGGTCGGATCCTTATTTGGAATGGATTCCTTACGATCAATTTCAAGATGTAAAAGAAGTCGGTGAAGGAAATTTTAGTGTGGTTTATTCCGCCACTTGGATTCAAGGAAGGTTGGTATGATCTTTGCTTACTATGGCAATGCTGCATGCAATGCGTCACTGATGTGTTACTAATGTTTGAATTTCTTTGATTGGTTAAAATAGTAGGCTTGATGGTTTTACTATGACACGTAAAAGTCGAATGCAATGCCCGCGTAGCGATGCGATCACCGTGGCGCTTAAACGCATTAAAGATTCTCAAGAAATGACCGATGGTTATATTAAACGGTTAAAATCTTATTATCGATGTAGTTTGTCTTCAAAAAAAAGGGAACAATCTTCGTTGAAATTTTATGGTTTAACTCGTGATCCATCTAACGGAGAGTATATGTTGGTCATTCAATATACGGCACATGGAAATTTACGTACTTTATTAAATACGAACTTTTCTTCATTTCAATGGTCCGAAAAAATTTGGTGGCTTTGTGATATAGCTTCAAGTTTGCTCACCATTCATAAATCTGGTCACGTTCATGGTAATATTCATCCGGGAAATATTTTACAATTGGGAATTAATCAAAGAGAAACTTCGTCGACCTTGACTGATGCTGGATTATCTTTACCCGCAAATCATTATTCAACAAAGATTAATCATAAAAGGGACGTTTATGGGGTTCTACCTTATATGGCACCTGAAGTGATCCTTGGACATCCCCCTACAAAAGAATCGGATATCTATAGTATAGGAATGTTAATGATCGAATTATCAAATGGTTTACCCCTCTTTTCAGATCGTAAACATGACTCTCAATTGGCCTTGGAAATTGTTAAAGGTTCCCGTCCACAAATTTCTCAAAGTTTACCACATGTTTACATCAGATTAGCATTAGATTGTTGTAATACGAATCCCTCATCACGTCCAAATGCTAAAGAATTATTATATGTTTTTAGTGATTGGTGGAAATGCATCAATAATACTGGTGATAAATTATATCAAGTACAAAAGGCTTTTATGGACGCTGATGAGGTTTTACCAATGTTGGAACTTGTCAAGATGAATACTCGCGTAAAAAATTCGGATGCTTTTTATACTAGTAGATTACTAAATTTTGAAGATGTATTAAAAAGAGAAAGCTATTTTTCTATAAATTCTGATGACGAAGTTATATAATGACAAATCCATGTACTGTACAAATATCATGTATCATATTATTTATTTATTTATTCCTACTCGTATTCCTAAAATAAATTTGTCGGATATGATCTTGAATAAATCAAAGTTACTGCAACGTTAATTAATGACCAAAAAAAAATTGTTAATGTCTTTTTTGTAAATGTGTTTGTGTAATTACGTTTCGGAGTAATTATTTTCCCAAATTTGAAACTTGTCAGAGGTGATCCCGAAACCAAACCCTAATTTGGAAACGCTTTGTAGATCAAATCCGTAAACTGATCATGCCCAATAAGGAAATATACATGTTCTGCAAGGATCATGAAGATCCCAGAGGTAGGTCCCAGCGCCGGCATAAACCGACTCTTGGGATATAGCAGGGTGAGATAGCGAAGTAATATATTTCGAGCACCATTGATATCCCGATCAAGCTCAACTGGGGCAACGGAACACTTTGGATTCACCCAATTTTCGATGGATATGACTACAGCACCCACATGTCTTACTGGTATATTCTTCAGTACATATAATTACATGACACCATGGATGCTCACGAACCTTATGTAAAAGAAATTGCGGAATCGGAAGTGGGACCATGTTAACATCATCCGTGCAGTCTTAGAACGAATCAGCCGTTTTCCTCGCATAACCATTCCCTGTGTCTTAAACTCAGGCAACAAAATAATACGATAATATTGACACAGCCATTTGGCAAGTTTATGGGGGCAATCATTAATAAGACAACGGATTTTTTTATGTATACGAAGCATGACCTTTGCGAAGCTTGTATCGTTTTCGTTTGTGTACTTTTCCATGAATAGAGTCATGCTTGCTTTTGGATTTTGTCATACGTCTGGGAAAGCCGATAAATTCTATTAATATCATTTTTTCCTCATTCAATAGCTTTTCCACTTGGATCATAACCAGTCATGAATGTACGCACGTCTGGAATTACTCCTTCCTATTAAATCATTAATTAAATGATTAAAGTCACGTTACGGATCATATGATTTACTATGTTCGTAACATGATTTTAATAGCAAACCTCCCAAATTAATATTATTAAGGTTTTATTCTATATTATTGTATAATGATATAAAAATATAAGATTATTTAATAAAATAAATAAAACCCTTTTCTTGCATTCCTAAAAATAAAGGACCTTGGTTTTCGGTCCATATTTCAAGTGGTTTAAGTATGCAAAGGTAAAATTCTCCAAGGCGATTTACAACAAGACGACTATCATATTCAAGTTGATTTGGAAGAGTTTCTTGCTGACTTGATTTTGTGAAGAAATGCATATTCGCTACCAAAAATTTTTAAAGATTGGATCCCTGCAATATCAGTATTTTGACTCCAAATCATTGTTGTTATAATATACAAGGTGGCATTAATACCATTCGCACTATTATCCCAAGTAATTATAGGAAAATGGCACCTTTGCTAAATATTTCTTGATATTCATTGAATAATTGGTCAACTATGAAAGCAACTACATGTTTACTTTCACAGATTTTAGATTCTTCCCTTCAGTTTCTCAAAAGGGGAGAATTCTACAGTAGTATATTACTATCTAATGAACTCTCAATATCAATACATGATAACAATTACCATCAGATAAATCATTTTCTCATAACTTAAGATACAGTTATTCTCTGGTATCTCCTTTTATTAATACCTGAAAACCAATCTAAGTCTTAATAATGTAGTATTTGATCAAATCATAAAAATTGAGAAAAGCTTTACATCTGTCAAACATTTATTTTACTTGATTAATATTGATAACAAAGTAATTTTACAAGGCTGTGATAGTTGTGTCCTCAATATTACTACAATATTTAGGCATAATTAAGTGAAGTTATCTATCAACAAGTATGTACTGATAATACTTATTAAGTCCTATATAGAAATTGCTATTCATAATAATAGAGAGAATTTGGTCTATTTATAGTCCTTACCTCTTTTAAAAGAAATATCTTTTTATTCTCATTTAAAAATCAATTTTTCATTTATTATATCATCTCTTATTATATTTCACTATCTTACACTTTCTTTCTTAATCTCGCAGTTTATCACTTTTACCCATTTGAATAGTTTATTAACTCTTTTTTAACAGTTCTTAGTTGCATCAATTTTAGAATTTTTTACAAATGGTTTACTTTCTAGCTTCAGTTCTTTCTCAATCAGAATGGGTCTTACTTGATTACAAACATATTTAGATTTACTAATAGTTTCATTTATGATTGCTTTTATCACTTTCTTTTCTTCTTCTTTAGCTGCAAAGTTAGCAGCTATTTTTACTATGGTAATTATCACTCCTATCAATTATTAAGTGATTATCAAAATTGATTCATAAGTAATCATTTAATAATTCTAATTCAAAAGGATTCTGATCATCTTACTATTAACTTACTCTTTTTGAAAATTAGTAATTTTCCTCTATGATTTAGTCTATTTAATATCATTAAGTCTTAGAATTTTGATATCTGATTCCTTAAAGTCAAAATACATTCAAATGATTTATTTAATTACAAAGTTAACCAATTAGCAAAAATTGCTACAACTTCAAAGCTCTTATATTTGATATATGATATTTAGATCAATTTTATTATCAATATAAAGAAGTAAAAATTTTGTATTTCTATTCATTTGTTCATAAAAACATATTGTACTTCATAGTATTTAATAAATTTAAACTACTACACTTAATTAATAGATATAAACAATTTTCTGTTAATTAGTTTGCTACTATCTTTATATCAATGATAATATTACCTATGTTCATACTTCATAAAAAGCTTTGATCATTAAAAAAATTTAAAGATTGCTAAAAATGCTTTCCATTATATAAGTTTTAAAATCACTATACTATAATCTCTTTCATTCATCTTGGCTTTATTTTAATATGAATGTGCAGATAAATCCTTCAACTACATTTAAAAATATCTTATTTTCTGATTTAAAATGTAAGCTATTATCACAAATTCTTAACAATTTTTTATGATTTAACTAAAGCTTATGACTCTATCTCTAACCTTTATAATTTGCTAATATAGTAATTATCTTTTTATAATTATCTTGCTTTTTTAGTTTTAATTAAAGAAATTATTCCTAAACATTCATCAGGAAATTTAAAATAGTATAAAGTTATATAAAACTTATAAATTTGTATAGTTTATATAAGTATTTTATAATTTTTGCAAAATATAATAATTTTATAATATTACTGTTAATGTACTCTATAATATTAACATACTGTATAATTTACAAAAGTTTACATTCAAAATATTTTATAAATTTGTATTACATTATAATTATGATATATTACTAGATAAAATACTATGTAATATTTACAAACTGTATAATTTACAAAAGTTTACAATTGAATAATTTTGTAATTTTTGTAATATATTATAATTATGATATATTACTAAATAAGATACTTCATAATATTTATAAACTGTATAATTTACAAAAGTTTATGGTTAAAACATTTTATAAGTTTGTATTACATTATAATTATGATATACTACTAAACAAAATACTTTATAATATTTACTTTACAAAAGTTTATAGTTGAAGTATTTTATAACTTTTACAGTATATTATAATTATAATATATTACTAAATAAAGTACTTCAAAATATTTATAAACTGTATAATTTATAAAAATTTACAGTTAAAGCATTTTATAATTTTTGCAATACATTATAATTGTGATATATTTTAAACATTTATATATACTTATGATCAAAGTATTTTACAATTTTTTTTATACAACACAAAATGATTACTATTAACAAATAAAATTATTTGTGTTATTATTTTATTTTACGTGCATATACTAAAGACTTTTTTCTGAATTAATTTTATCATTTTTGTAATGTCTAAAAATATCAACTGAAATAGCATTAGTTTAATAGCTAAAAATAATTAATATTAAATTTGTATATAAATATAATTATATTTTATACAAAAAACTGTGAAAATAATATATTAATAAACTAATTTAAAAATTAAGAATATCTAAAAAAAATATTTTTAAAATGATATTTCAATATCCATTTTGTTTAAGAATCTTTTTTACTAGATCCGCTTATAGTCAACATGTTAATTTTTACATATCTACTGCTAAAAATAGTGAAGTATTTAATATAAAAATGAAATTAGTGATATATCATTAAATAATCAAGCATTGAAATCAATGAAAATGATCAAAATTTTTTGAATTATAATAACCAAAATATGTCATTCCCAAAAAGTATGATGCAGATTATCTAAAAGTCAAATAGTCTGAATTTTTTTTTGCCAATCATAAATATATTATGTGATCTTTATCTAATCAGAATAAGCACGTAATTAAAATTACATGTGAATTGATATCAAAATTATTGATTTATTGATTATAGTTTAAATTATTAAATTATAAAGCAAAAGAAAATTTTTAAATTAAAAAAATCTTGTTATATAATTATTCTTCTAATACATTTTCAAGAATTTTTCTATGTAATTTATATTTCTTAGTAGCATATTCTGCTAACTTACTTGTATTCTATGCTTAAATAAATCCATATATCATCATATCTTTTTTGCAAATCTACGAATAGTTATTAAATCTATAAAATTTAAAATACAAGAGACTATGTATAATTATAATTGTTTTATATATATATTATTTGGCTGCTCTCCAATAATATTTAATAAAGTTTAAATTTTGGAAAAAATACACAAATGTGATTGGTATTTTCAATTATTTCAACAAATGCAGATTTTTGAGCTAAAAAATCTGGTTAAAAAGATATGATTTGTCTTCTATAATAATCTAAATATAGAGAATCATCAATTTTGCTTTTACATAATTTGCATTCTTTTATCATATTTTTTTTCACAATCCTCATTCAATTAAAACTTATTTTATACTTTTTAGCTAACCAGAATTTATACTTTATCTTTTATTATTTAAATCCCAAAAGGTATCATGCATTTTTAGTGCATTTTCACCAGGTTTAATATTCATTTTTTTTGTAACCAATACATCAGAAGTAAATGTAAAATGATTTAAACTATTGTCAAAAGTAAATACTCTAACACAATTTGGAAATAAGGTTTCAAATATAGGAATGACTTTATATTCAACTTATTCAATAAGATATTCAGCTATCTAATATTCTTCATCATTCTTTTTTAGCTTTAAATATACTCATGCTTTTTTTAGAATATCAGGATAGCTCTCAATTTGTTTAACAGTTAGTTTAAATCTTTCACAAACTTCAGTTAAAAACTCACTTACTATAATTGATTTTTCATTACCCTTTTTACATAATAGTAATTCACTTAACTTAATCTATATTCCATATTTTTCATCATTTGAATAGAAAATGCATTCATTATGAATTATTAATATATATTATTTTTGTTTTGAAGTTAATGAAGGACCAACTTTCTTTATATTATCTCCTTTATATATTACTATATATTTTTCAAGTTCAGTCATTTATAATAAAAATATATTTCAATATTCTATAACATCTTCTCTCTCATGTTTGTCATAATATATTTCTTGTTTTTGTTATTAATAATAGTATACAAGTACATTCAACCATCTTCTTGCAGTACTTATACTAATTGTATTCTTATTAATACCAATTTTTGGTAATAATATATCTTAAATAAATTTTTTAAATTAATGTAGAGTTATATAACTTTCATTTTTTTAAATCTACTTATGACATATTTTAGCAATATCTTTATCATCAATAATTCTGCTAACCTTCTAATATTTTTCCCAATGAAATAGAGGAAAACATTATTAATGTACTAATATTTTATTATCTGCCAAAATCCAAGTAGCCTTTGATTTGCTATTACTATTATATATCATATTTACCAAATCCATACTTGCCTTCATTTTCTTATCTTCATTTAATAAATATATAAGATATTCAAATACAACCCTTTCTTAATATACTCTTTTGCTAACATCCCATTAAAATTTTTCTTTAAATTTTTCTTCAAATTTAAAACCATATCTTCTGTTAGCCAAATAAGCATAAAGGTTTCTTCTTCTTTATCTTGAAAACTTTCTTATATTAATTCATTTTACTAACTAAAAAATCATTCTAATTTTTGAATTCCCTTTGCTACTTTTGTCCATAAGTCACTAGATTCCCATTTATCATAATAAGTTAACTTTGATATTTTACTTACTTTATAAAAACCATGCTTTTCCTTTTTTAATTTAGTATTCAGTCTTCACTTCAATTCAAAATCCACCTTCAAAAGTCTATTTTATATATTTTATTCTAATTCTAAATCAATATCACTTTTCCAATCATTTATATCATCATTTTCTTAATCTATTTCATTAAAAGTCTTATCCAAATCCATTTTTAATTATTCTTTTAATATGTCTATTTCTGCATTACTCTCAATTCTAAAAAAAAATTTATTTAATATATCATTTTTACAAATAAGTTAAGCAATATATAAAACTTCCTCAAGCTCTGTAACAATTTTTTTTTCTTATTCTGATTTGCATTTTTTAATGCAACATTTTTTTTTGTTAAATCGAGACATGCTTAATCTTTTAGTTTAATTAAGCTATAAAAGTACGTGATATTATTAATGCTAAAGTTAAAGTTAAATAATAATGTCAAATAAAATTCTATTAGTAGAATAAAAATTTCTAATCGACGTATACCAGTATCTCTAGATAATAATAAATTTCGTTAATTAGTATCATTTATTCTAGCCTGTCTAATATCATCAAATTTTTTGAGTTAGACTATTAAAAAATCATATAATCTCAACAATATTCTTTATAATTTAGTTGATTCAGATTCTAAATATGAAACTACAGTAGCGGTCATAAGTATCCGACCACCTCTAACTCTGACTACAAGTAAGTAAATTCAAAATTTTTTTTTTATTTAAAAAATACATAACTAACTAACTAAAATTAATATATTGTGTAGTCACCATCTGATTCTATAAG
>CAJVPP010001456.1:0-19868 GCA_910592005.1 Funneliformis mosseae | reverse complement strand
ATTAGATTAAAATGTATTAAGCTCTTAATTTAAGTGAAAAATTTCTCAGAACCTGATTTTCCTAGAAACCCTCCCATTTGATTCTGAGTCTTTTGAGAGCACTATCAGATGATTTTCTCAATAATATATGTATAAAGAATCACCTATTACTGAGCCTTCTAAGACTACTATTATATAACATTTCTAACAATATATATATCTATTTATAATACCTATTTTAGAAAAAAAATAATGTATAGTAAAATTTTGATTAATTTTGACCAGTACTATTCCATAATTTCAGTCAGAACTTTAAATAATATTTTAGCATCCAAGCTGGCATAAAAGTAATATGAAATTGAAAAACTAATAGAATTACTCTAGTTCTATGACAGTTTCATAACAATTCTATGATATCATTATAGTACTATTGTATTGCTAAGCTAGATTTTATAATCATGTATTCTAAAAACTGGGCAAAATTATGATATAATGTCAGCTAAAATTAATCATAAATTTACTGCGCCATCTAACATGATATTTTTTTTATCACATTTTGATATTTAAAAAGGCAACCAAATAAATGCACACCTTATCCATATTTACTAATTAACAGGTCACAGAGAAGAAAGATAGATTCTATCTTTAAAACATATTAATTAATATATTATAACATCTTAAAACATATTAATTAATATATTATAACATCTTAAAACATATTAATTAATAGATTATAATATCTTAGGATATATTAATTAATAGATTATAATATCTTAAAATATATTAATTAATAGATTATAATGTCTTAGAATATATGGGATAAGTGTTAGAAAAAGGATTCAAATCAAAAATTTTTTCAAAAAATTATTCTTAAGTAAATTAAATTTGATCATTTTAATTAATCCAGAACTTTTATTATTTGAAAAAATAATTTTTAATGATTTGCTCTCTTTTTCTAGTATTCATACCTATTAGTCTTAAACAAGTAGTATCCTAGAATATATTAATATATTAATATATTAATATGTTTCAGAATACTACTAAGACAATTATTGTTTCTGATTTTATTAATAAAAGTTATCTCATAAAAATTAATTTTGAGTCACTAGTAACTTGAATAGTTTAAATAAAAGATGAACTTCTTAATATTATTAATAAGAAAATTAATAATTATTACTAATATGTTTTAATATTAATTTATTATTTTTAATTATGTATTGATAATATTGATATTACAAAATTTTTATATTACAAGATAGTTCAAAAGGATTAGTGAAATTCTTTCAAACTTTTTTTATTTAATAATTTATTAACATATAATATAGTTTTTAATTATTTACAAAATATTTTAGTATCTGAAACTGCATTGCGTTTAATTTCTCAAGATAAAGATAATATACTACTTGAAGAAGCTAAAATAATTATAAAAGTTAGCACTAATTAAATACATAAAGAATAGAAACTTTAAAGAGGAGTAATATAAGTTCAGATTCTGAATGAATTTTGAAAAATTTGAAAACAATAGAAGAAATCTAAAAAAAGCATCAGAGAATCAAATTTTAAATGAAGAATTAAGAACAGTTATTAAAAGGTTTTAAAAAATAGGACCAGCTGATTAAAATTATATGAACAAAAATTTAAATGTATTGATTCAGCCAAATTTGAAAAAATTAACAGTTTATTTAATGTAAGTATAAAAAATTTGAACTTCAAAAATAAATTTATTTTATACAATTACTAATATTATTTTTTATATGTGAATTAGATATTAGGTAAAAAGATTGACCTTACTATAACTTAAAATAATATTTCAAAAATAAACTTTGTGCTTATGTTGATCTGTAAAACTTTATCAAGTCATATTATTTAATTCAGAAATATTTATTTCAAGTATATTAGTTCATAAATTATTTTTACATTTGATTTTTATTAATTTATTTTAGAATTTTTATAACTATAACTGGTGATTAATATTACTAATGTCATGTAATATTAATAAATCATGTGACTTCAAAATTTTTCATAATTAAAAAATATATTATTTTATTAATTTTTTTTAATAAAGATAATAAACTAAAATTTATTAGTACTATACTAATTAAATTTTAATGCCTATATTTCATTAGTTTATTTATTACATGTTCTAGTATTGTGATCAGATTGTCTATAAACTTTACATTTATATATTTTTTGTTTTAATATATTTTCATTCATTTTATATCTTTGTGTATAAAAATCGCTAGTATTAGTATTATTATTGAGTATATTATAAGGCATTCTTAATGAAAATGCTTGCTGAAAATGTTGCACTTCACATACATATAAATTAAGATTAGATAGATTAATTACACTATTTTTATGCTAACATAATGTGATAAAGCTAATTTAATATATTTATTTAGTAAATATTTGCATTATTTTTAAACTATAGGGTCCAAAATCTACATATTTTCATTTTTATTATTTATATCATTAATTATGCTTCTCTTTTTATCAATAAATCTATTAATCATATTAATAATTTTATCTTCACATTCTAAATCAAGCACTAGATTAAGAGTTTTTTTTACCTTTTTAAATCCATATACATATTTAATTTTCCTCTGTAAACATTATTTAACATCAGTTATAAATGCGTTTAATATTTTAATCTGATTAAAAATATATTAAAATTTTATCATTATTTTGTTGAAATTGTGTTATAACCCTGATACTTTCATTCTGTATTATTTGATTACATTGATATTGTATATTTTTTATATACTATCATATGGAAATAAGACTAATATTGAATTTAGCCACTTTAGAATTCATATAACTTGAAAAAAATGTGAACATACAAGTTTGCAGTTAATTATAATTAAGCAAGTACATAAATAACTACTATCTATTAATAAAATAACATAATATTTGTAAGGTTTGGTAATGCTATGGAATTCTCAGATTTCTATAATATCAAAAAATTGTATTTCTTCTAATAAAGAAAAGAGAGTAGTTTGCGGTCTATTCAGTTAATCTTCAATAAATTCTTCATTATAATTGCATTGATCATTATCCTATTTAAAAAATTAATAAACCATTTAATAAATTTATATATATCATATTAAATCAGTGGCTTTTTTTTAAAAATTTTTTTAACGCATAATCAAAGTTTAACATTAAATTTTAAAGTTTTATATCTTTACTATTTTAATAGAATCTTTAGAAATAATTCTAGTATGATATAATAAAGAAAGTATTTGTTATTATTAAACTGATAAAATATGTAGAGTTAAGTATTTTTTTTATTAATTTAACAACCTTAGGAAATATAAGTTCAATTATTGATGGTACTTGGTTAGTTAGAAGATTCTGAAGATATGCATTATGATAAGCCCACTATGCTTTATTATCTAATAACTTTTGAATTTGTTTATGTAAATTACAAAGTAATAAAGTACTACTAGTACCTTCTTTAATCAAACGATTCATAACTTTAACTTTTTGAATACTCTAAATACTAGCAGTAAAGTGCTTGATTTGGTAGCATTTTGCTCATATTTGACAATAATTATTTAAAGTCTAATTAAAATATTTTTAAGTTTAAAGATATTTTTCAAGAAGTCATATCTAACAATGATAAAAATTATCCAAAAATAAGCTATTTTGAATATATAAAAATTCTTTATAAAATGATTAATATTTTTACCTTAATTTACCTACTAAATTTTTTCATAAATTTTTTTGAATATACAAAATACAAAAAAAATATTAAGTTTTAGGTAATTTTAACACTATTGCATTTAATAAAATAGGATCAGTATCTGAAAATATACAAAAAGGTAAATTATTATTAGTTGCTTAAAAGAGACAACTAAGAAACTACTTATAACTTTCAATTGTCTCATCTTCTAATAGACACTGAGCAATAAAATGACTTTTAATATTATTATCAATTATAACTACAAGAGTTAAATACATATCAAACTAATTAGTTCGATATATATTATCTATTTGTATAATATTATTATATTGTAAATGATATTGATGCTGATTAGATGACATCCAAAATAATCCTATAAGTCAATTATCAAAAGAATTAAGCCTTGTGTGAATAATCCATTCAGATTCTTGATCTTTTAGCTCAAATAATTTATTGATTATATTTATGCATCTTTATATCAATTGATAAATGATGATTTAAATTTTTAAATTATATTATAAAAATCTCTTTTATGAATATACTGATTAGAAAAATTTGCAATTAATATATATATAGATTTGTTTTGCTTCTATATTTCCTTTAGTAATATAAAATTTAATTTTATCTATTAAATCATCTGATAACTTATGATATTTAGAAATATACAAATTTGTATCAGCTATTATAGCATGATTATATTGATCAATAATACTTGTAATGTCTATTTTATTAATAATTTGAGTTAAGTAAGATTTATATGCTATAGATACATAATTTTTCTAGATGATCTTTCCTGCTGGCAAATTATATTAATAACTTGATTAGAAACTAATTTACCAGAAAAACTACATTCATAAGTTCTACATCACACAATTTTAATTATCTTTATCAACTTTAACATATTTTTTTCTTAAAGAAAAACCTACAAATTTTACATATTGATTTCTATATCTTCCTATATAAAAAAAAAAGCATCAACTTTGATATCAGCTATTATTAAAGAAATAGAACTAATATTTTCATTATTTGATTACTGTTAGTTATCAAAATCGTCTGTATTATTATTATCTATAATAAAGTTATAAAAACAAGTGAAAATTAAAGAGTATAAGAGTGTATTATAATATAAAATTTATAAAAAATGAAAAAATTGACGTTCATCAAGAGAGATTTAAAACAATAAATATGAATAATAAGTTATAATAAAACAATAAAGCATGTTATAAATTTATATAAATCATGTGATAATTTCTGATCACGTAAAACTGATGATAAATAAAATATAAATATTATGTGATAAATATAATCATGTAATATCAGTAATAATTATTACATATTATTTTAAGTAAATACCTTTATTTTTACTGATTTTTGTTTATTTTAAGATCAAAAAATATAAAAAAATAAATGTTTAATTTGCAGTCTTATTCAATTGTTATAAGAGATTTTTGATCAATTGTACTTTATATCAGATTCACAAATTTCAAGTAGTAAGTTTATTTTTATTATTATATTATTTTACTAATATATTAAATTAAAACATTTTATCTATAAATTAATTTAAATCTTGATTATTATTAAGATTTTAATTTATTATATAAACGTAATACTAATGAAAAAGATCTTTTAAGCAAAAAAATAATCACAAATATCAGAAATTTGTCTAAAATGGAATTTAGTTATTATAAAAGTTAATAACCTTGCTCTTTACACAATTTGTTTAAAATTATGTTATATTTTTAATCAATATATGTTAAATAATTCAAATAAGAAAGCATTGCAAATAGTTATGAAAATATTTGCATATATATGTGATTCACCTATAGTTCTAGATAATCATCCTTTATATAGTAAGGTTTTGTTATAATGAATCTAATTTGTCAGTTACCAATTTAGCAGATATATTATTTATGTAGGATTGAACATTCACAAATTTATTTCTATTATAATGAGAAAGATAATTTTATTAAACCTTCACAAGAATTTTTATCTCATTTTCAAATAGTATATCCTTTATATGAAATTTGTCAAAAAAATGATAAAATTTTTTTATAAAGGGAAATTACAAATATAAAAAAAGCAATGTGTAATAAAATAATTATAAAACTTAAATGAAATAATTTGTATTTTTATATATATATATATATATATCTTTTTTTTTACAATTATATATTCTTTTCTCTCTTATTTTTATATTACTATTCTATATTCTGGAGGGAAAAAAACAATCTGTGATTTATTTCATACTTTTATATTAATTTTCTTTTATGATTTGTATTTTTTTCACTAGTTTAGACTTATACCTATCTTTTATAATAAAATAAATAATTGTCTTTTTATTTTAATAAATTTTATAACAATATAAAATTAATATTAATAAATAATATTCTCCTTTCATTATTTTTACATTTAATAATATAATAAAAAAATTTTTTTTTTTTTTAGCCTCTCATCCTCTACCTTTGTGTTATTAAAAATCTTTGTTATACATAATTATTAATTAGCATGACCTTAATCAGATTTGGATTTATTTTGTAAAGATATTTACAAGGCAGTTTAAAATTTGATCAATAAAAATATAAGGATATTATTATATAATAACATTCATCATTTGCATTAAATTTTTGTAAAGTATTTAAATCAAAATTAAACTAAATATATTTGCATACATATGATAATTTTAATAAATAAATACTAATTGAAAAATTTATTTAATCAAATTAGTTATACATGATAAGTTATGTAAAATATCATTTAAAATTTCAGAGTGATTTACATTTTTTAATGCTTTTAGATGTTATATACTATATAATTCAGACTAATCTAAATTTATCAGAAAATTAATTTAACTGATAATCCTACAAATTATTAGTAACTAGTATATTTTTTTTCAAATTTTATTTTATTTTGATATATTTTAGCTGATTTTAATATATATTAATTAGATATCAATCATTATAAATAAGATAGGTTAAATTTTAACCAATTCTTAATATATACCAATTGGTTATAAGTATGACAATTAGCTATAAATAAGATAAATTGAATTTTAGTTAAATTTAACCCATTCTTGATATATATCAATTGATTAAACTGATTTTTGATAATTTACTAATTTTAGTTGATTTTAGGTCAATTTATCAAATGTTTATTTTTTGGATTTTGATTAGTGTAGAAAGAATAGATAAGAGAATAGCATAAAAACTTTTGTATAATTGGCTACTAAATATCACTTTAATTTTTGTAAAATTTATTATAATTGGTAAAATTTGTTGCTGATCATCACCAAAATTATAAAAGTGTGTGATCATTTTTAAAAGTAATGCGAAATTTTTAAAAATGCCGCATTGTCAAATCGTGAAACTTATGCATACATAATTGTGATAAAAATATTATCAAGAGTATTATTTAATTAAATTTTAAAAATTAAAGCTAAAAGTATAATTTATATTATCTATAAAATATAGAATAATAAATCTTTATATATTTAATATTATGTGATAAAGGTTAGTGAGAAAAAAGCCACCGGATATGCGAGATGTTTCACAATTTTTATATATATTTTATAATAGAATAATATAAAAAGGATCGTCAATTCCACTATGCTTAAGAGAATAAAGTTTAAAAAGAATATAAATCTTTGAAAGATCAATATTGTGAGAAAAAAATATTTAAGTACTGTTCACCTCAAAGAACTATAGAAAGATAATGTTATAAATGAAGTTTATAATATAGAGGAAGAAAATGTTAGTATAGATATAATAGTGATGCAGATAATAAAGATGATAACCTCAATATAGTAGAAATAATAACAAATGTTCTGAAACAAATCAAGAAAATAGTGATAACAATAAAGATTTTAGAAATACTGTGATATTAGTTTATGCGAACACTTTTGCAGAAAGAATAGAATATCAAATATCTTTAAGGTGTATTAAACGTTAGATCTTACTTAGCAGAACAGATATTTTAGAAATCCCTTTGAAGAGTTTTTCTGGAATTGAAGAAGAATTAAGCGTGAAATGGCATAATGACATGCAGAAGATGAAATCAAGAGTAATTTATCGTGTAATAAAGTGACAAGGGCGTGCCAATGAAAACATTATCGGTGGTGGGACTTTTAGAAAGTTTTTCTATTAACTATCTTATCTATATTGGTCAAAGTTCGTTGGTACTGAATTAATAAAACTACAACTTTTGATTTCCTTTTAGTGAGATTCTATATATCAATATGAAAATTCGAGATATAAAAATATTTTATGCATGTAATATCGTATTGGGCTTTTCGTATTTTAAAAAAATAAAAAATAAATCATTTTTTTATATAATAAATTGAAATGATCGTAAATTCATATTACACTAACAATTATTTACTACACATTACTTTCCTAATTTACATAAATTCATACATTTGTTATTTTTGCAAGATTGATAAGATCTCGGTTGTTCATAATGAAACCGATCTCCGCAGTGCTTTTATTTCATAAATTAATAATTTTATTAGATACTTTTATTTTCTTAATTCTTTTTTTTTTCCTTCGTTTTGACCGGTGACATCTTGGCTTCGAAGTTTGGCCTTTGATGCTACTAAGTTTTTGTATACTCTTAAATTAAGTCAATATGAATACTTATAAGATTATTTTTTTTCTTTTGACACCAATTTAACCAAATCTTTTTTTATGGTTTTAAAAAATAAATAAAATAAAATGAACGAAACAAGACACGTTTCCAAATAAATTGGATTATAAATATATCGAGCATGCAATTTTTTTTTATTGTACATAATTTATCTACTTATTATTAAATTAAAAATAATTGAGAGCAAAAAAAAAAAAAAAAATTTCAAAGAATCATTAATAACGAGTCTACCAAAAGTTTTCCGGCCTGATCTGGTGTCATTTTGCATTGATTCCAAACTCTAACCATCTCTCTACATGTAGAAGGCATTTCCAAATTTGGTAACAACATACCATTGGAATTTGAACCTATCGGATTAGTCTCAAACAAAGCTTGCTTTAGAAAATATCTAACGGAAAGAATTAAATCTGATTCGGCATCTGAAAGTTTAGCATTAAACAACGGATATTGTTTCAAATTTATTTGTACATGCCACCCACCAACAATACCATTATCTAATTTATTCGCAAAGAAAGCGAGGATCACATCACCAATATTATTTTTGGTTGTTAAAGGTCCGATCATACAAGTTATATGTTCTGCAACGTGAGATTTTCCATAATCTACGGCCAACAACTTTCCGGCGCATAACGAATAACATCGATGTTCACCACTATTGATAATTAATGGAAAGAATAGTGATGATTTGGATAGAAATGCCTTTGCTAATTTGGAATGAAATATTGGGGAAAGCATAGTGGCTGTTTCGGTACATCCGTAAATTCCTGAAAAACGTAACCTCCTCGCGTCTTCCGAATTATATGTTGCACCTGATGTGAAGTGTCCAATAGAGTTTCCTAATCCTTCAGTCCAGGTACTATTTTTGACGGTTCTAAACTTTTGTGCCAAAAAAACGGCATCTGGTAATGTTGGGTTATTCCTATCACGAGAATGGGTCCATATAGGTTTGGCAGGTTTTACGAATTCGATGTAACAATATTCAGTATCCCCTTTGGTTATTAGTTGATCGGTTTCGGGATGAAGTATTTTATGTATGACACCAATGTCCTTTTCTAGTGTTTCTATCATGATAGGTTTTGGTGGAAGAGACTGAGCAGAGAATTCAATTGTATGATGTCGGTCATAATCTTTTGGGCAATATCTGAAGACACGATTGTCTTGATTTGGAGAAACAGAAAACAAATTTTGATGAAAAGCCGCTGTCAATAAGATGGTCAGTAATGTAACATTCGGTTCCCTACTTAACCGAACCGGCCTGTTAGATATTTCATATGCTCTATCAAATACATTCATCCAAGGATTTAAAGATGTCCGTATATTATTTGCTACTTGATGAACTGGAATGCCTGCCTTTGCATGATATCTTGGGTTGTAAGTATGTAGTTTAGGTGGTTGTTGACTTATATTGTCAATTTCTATCCCATTAGGTAATTCACTTGACGCTGCATTATCTAAAATTCGAATTGCTTGGTCAATATCACTAATCGGGTCGCCTTCAGAACTTTCCTCAGATCCTCCATCTATATCAAAATCATCATCTATCGTATCATCAGTTATAATGACATTTAAACGGTTTCTGCGTATCTTATCTCTTTCGTCCTTGGTTGGTGGCGGACAAATGCCTTGATAAGCTAATGATTCTCGAATTGATATTACCAAGTCTTGTATCTCCCGTATCCAATATAAACTAATAAATTGTTTCTGACACCATGATAGTTCTCTAGACAAATCAAACCTATTGTCATATTGCGTCTTTTCCTCCCAGTATAAATAACCACGTAGATGAGATATTAAATCCGAACCACCCTGTAAAGGATAATCCTCTGGTAAATTTAGAGAAAATCGTTTCATAGCCGCGCTAATCTGTATCTCTTGATGTGGTGGTTGAACAATTACACCTCGATTTTGTAATATCGCTACATTGAAATGATTAAACATTCAATTTAAAAAAAATCTCGCTTTGTTTAATTCCAAGTCGAATTGAGAAATACTTACCAGCAATTATTATAGTATCATACAGTGAACCGAAAATTGCCCCATAAACTACTAATAATCCCGAATGAAGATCCAAAGGTAATTGTGCAAGCACTGTACCGAGTCGAGTTACTTCATACTCGTATGAAACAATACTTCCTTGAACCCAATCATCTTCTTCCTTGGCAATTTCCTTAGATACGACAGCTCCGGTAATTTCCAAATCTTCTAATGCATAGTCAACAGCGTTATCGTCCGGAGGATCGATACAGTGTGATAATAATTCGCGTGGATCCCCGAGGTTTGCATAAATGGATCTCAAAAGCAAAGAATTGAGAGGTGTTCTCTTTATTACTGGTTTCCTTTCGTTTCTTAAATTATCATAAAATTGTTTCGGCACAAACCGATAAATCTATAAAGAAATAGGAATATATTCTTAGCAAATGATATTATATTGTTTAGAGATCTAGCATAATGACGTACTACGCCTGGGCCTAGTCTCCCGGCTCTACCCCTTCGTTGTTCAGCACAATCTTTACTTATCCATTGTTCATTCAAACTATAGCACCGCGTTGCCTTGTCGTAATCTACATCTTTACGCAAACAGGTATCGAATATTTTTTTCACATCTGGTACCGTAATCGAACTCTCAGCAACATTAGTTGCCAAAACAATCTAATTATAAGTAATAATAAGTAAATCGATCATCTACAACAGTTGGAAATAAATGATGATTTTTTTTTAAAAAAAACCCCCCCTACTTTTCTGTAACCACTTAAAGGTCGCTGCATGACCATGCATTGTTCATCGATAGTAACGGTGGAATGTAGTTTAATGATTGTGATATTTGGCAAAAAAGGGTTTGACATCCTAAATCATTATCAAAATTTTTTTTCAAATTGATAGATCCTCGTTTATATAAGATAGAATCCATGAAATAATAAATACCGTTGCTGCTCATCAAGGAAAGTTAGTTGATCCTCCTAATATGAATAATAGATTCCTTACATGAGAATAATTTCATATTATGTGAAAAAAAAAGATACTTAAATATTACAAAGCATCCTACCACTTCAGCGATTATGGAAATTCCCGGTAAAAAAACAAGAAAAGCATCATCAACTGGTGAATCAACGTGACATCGGAATATCCAACTTATAAAAAGGTCACGACGTTCTTGCATCATAGATGGTTTTTTAGGTTCGCTCAATATGGCTTTCTGTTGCGATTCAGGTATTCCTAACGTCTGGCAAACATCTTCCAGGTAAAAAGCGTCAACCGGAAAATTCTTAACAGGAATGTCAATCCAAGGAATTTGCGACAAACCATCACGCTTAACTTCGAATTCATGAAAATACTTTGTGAATTTTTGCACATTCATGGTAGCCTAATGGAAAAAATATAATCAAGATGGTATGTAAAATTTGACTAGATTACTAACATAAATAACTCGAATTTTTTTATACTCACAGACATAATAATCAGCTTTAATGATGGATTTTCTCTTAATATAACACAAAGATGTGCCAACATTAAATCATCATCAACATTACGCTCATGAATCTTTTAAAAATGGTTTTTAACTTTGTTACATACAGAGGGTCAATTAACATAAGATGATATGATTATTGTAAAAGTACCTCGTCCATAATGATATGAGTGTACGAATTTAAATATCGATCCGCTTTTAACATTTCCAATAGAATTCCTGTTGTGACATAACGCAATCTGGTAGATGTAGTATAACCTCCTTTGCCTCCAATATGATATCCGACTTGAACATGCAGTGGCGTTCCACGCTCAGACGCAACGCGATGTGCAAGGGAGGTTGCTGCTATGCGACGCTAAGAAAAAATTACATCACGTTTCAATCCATTACAAAATTGATTTATTGTAATAATAGATAAAAAAAAAAAAAATATTTATTTGATTACCGGTTGTGTACAGATGATATTTACTGGAACACAATTTTGTAAACAATAATCTAATATGTATTGTGGAACTTGTGTTGACTTGGAGCAATTATAATATAAAGTTAGAAGGGCCTTTAAAGAAGTAAATATAAATATAAATAGATCATTAAATTAATTAAGTACCTTTCCACAACCTGTACTTCCACTTAATACAACTACCCTGTTGTCTCGGATAGTATGAATAATATCATCTTTTCGTGATTCAATCGGAAGTTTTGATCGTTTTATTTCTGGAATCCAAGCAGATCCATCATTGATTTGAGATACTGGAGGCGCAAATTCCTTAGTTGAAGGTTTATACTTTTTGATCTTTAGCATTTGAACTGCGAGTTTATGAGAAGTATTTAATGGGCATGGTTGTGTGTTTAAATATTCTTTATCAGAGTGTATAGAAGTTGCGTCATCTTTTGACTTTCTAAGCATGGTAATCTCGCTTTGCTTGCGCTTCAACTCTTCGAGGCAAATTAATGGTTGTTCATCGTCAGAAAACTCGCCAGAATCCAACGATGACGATGAACTGGAACAATCCACCTGCGTAATTGGGTTATAGTACGAAGTTGAAACTATTGAATTATGAAGTTTAGCTGTATTACGAATTGACTCTTTATTATCGATATTCTGTCCTTTAAAAAAATTGCTTTCTTCTGCATCACGATAAGCATGGCTACTTGACTCTTTGGTTATAGCGCTTGAAGATTCTTTATTAGCTGGACTGATATACCATTCTGAATCATTTTCGGCCATAATTTGCAATACGGAGAATTTAATATCCTCGCCTTAAAACGCGTGTATTGTTGTTTATTGAACATCAGTAAATAATACGCCTCAAATTGGAAACATGTTCTAATTTGTGATTGGCCCCACAAATTCACCAAATACGATAATCAGTTAATGACAAATCAATGGTATTTAATTAGTAAACTTGGGAAGGAAATACAACATGACAAATCAATCTTATTTGTAAAATGAAAAGAGGAAAAAAAAAAGAGATTAACTCACGTGATTGATTAATATTAATATGTCTCGAGAATTTTTTTTTTTTTACTATTAGTGACAAATTTTGATCTTTCTTAAATACCGTGATTTCCATTATATTATTTAATAAACTAATGGGATATCATAATACAGAAGAGGCACAACTAATAGGCGTTTCCTCTTATAATGTTCCTTTGAAAACAGATGCAACATATAAACCACCATTAACGAACGGCGTCGCAACTCTCATAAAACGTTCTTCCATTAAAAAAAATTTTACGAACGGACTAACAAATAATTTTAGACATTCACTTCGAGCGTCTGATGTTATTAACACACCCCCAACCACACCACCTTCTTCTAATTTAATAAATAAAAAAAACACAGTTAAAATAGAATGTCAAGTTCGAGCACGCATTCCGACATCTACAGGAGAATTTTTTCTTCACCTTTACAAAAGTGAACTTGATAATAAAGAACACTTAGCAATTGTATATGGCGATGATATTCGAAGTAATAGTTTAGATGCTTCTAGACCGGGAGAAAGTGAAATGGATAGAATCATAAGGGGGGCATATAAGGGTAGATTAAAGCCTGGTCAAAGGTCAGTTGAAACTAGCAATGCTGATCCCAAGGTTTCTACGGTACAATTTCCGCCGCCGTTAGTTAGGATTCATTCCGAATGCTTCACAGGAGAAACCATTCATAGTGTAAGATGTGATTGCGGAGAACAATTAGATGAAGCCATGCGGCTAATAAAGCTGGAAGGACGTGGGGTTATTATATACTTGAGACAGGAAGGCAGAGGAATTGGTCTTGCGGATAAATTGAGGTGAATATTAATTCCATGGAAAGCTTACAGCCATATAACCGAGACATTTGTATTTTTCATGTATCGTAAATTTTTAATATTTTCTCCTAAAAATTTTTTTTTTTCCCTTCTTAGAGCATATAATTTACAGGATATAGGATACGATACTATAAAGGCTAACCACGTTCTCAAGCATCCTGCCGATCTTCGTAATTATGATATTGCAACACAAATTTTTGAAGATCTTAATTTATCCAACGTTCGATTGTTAACGAACAATCCTGACAAAATTGAACAGGTTGAAAATGCAGGAATTAAAGTTATTGAGCGCATTCCGATGGTTCCCATTGCATGGCAAAGTCCCAATCCAAATCACATTGGAAAAGAAATGGATCAATATTTAAAGGTGAAGGTAGAACAAATGAGACATTTATTAAATATACCGGAAGCATTATTACGCTGACAATATTTGGTTACTTTCGGATTTATAGAGCTAATTTGTTTATTAGAAACAACTATTTATAATGATTTTTTACTTCAGAATTATTAATGTATTTTTAAATATTTAGTTGGTAGAGGGTGATAAAAAAAAACCAACAAAAAAACAGATGCCACAAGAAATCACCTAAATAGATTTTTAATATTTTTTTCAAATAATATAATGATAATTTGCCTTTTAATGATTTTAAATTTTTATTATTATTGAAAAAAACAAAAAAATGCTATATTAATTTATGTTATATACACAGATAATTAAGTAAAAAAAAAAATTCCTTCTCTATTAAAAATTAAAACTCTAACTCTTTTTATCCGAAGAAAAAATTGTTTTAACGTCTAGAAATATCAGTAATAGGAGCTGCTCTAATCTCGGAAAGGTCTATGGACGCGTCTCGTTCTTGATCCAACTCACCAATTAAACATCTATTTTTCATAATTTAAACCATAGTTAGTAAAAGACGCGTTTAAATTGAACGTTCATAATAGATTGATATATTACATGTTGTCTCCTCGTATTATATATAATCCAAGGGCAACTCTTTCGACTCCTTCATTCTCTGAAAAAATACGTTCGTGACATCCAGCCAGAATCACATTTGTGGTTTGGTCAAACCCTTTTAATGTTCCCTTTATCAAATAAATGATTTTCTTTTTTCTTTAAAAAAAAAAAAGAAAAAAACAAAAATAATAATTTAAAAGATTAACCAAAACTATACATATATAAATACATACCACTATGACTCGTCCATCGGAAGTGATTATTTCAACCGTTACTAATAAAATTTTACGAAATTTTTAATAATAAATAAACAGAAATGTATAAAATAAATTTTTTTTTTTTAAAAAAAAAAATAAACATACAATCAACATATTTCTGCAAATCGGTCATTTTTTGCAACTTCTTTATCTTTATAATACAAATATACCAAACTTAACAACGCGTTTTAACGACTATGTTAATTTTACTTATTAGTTTGTAAAATCTAATCTATTGAAACTTGAAAATAATCTATTTGAATTTAACGTTCATGAGATATTGAGATATGGCTTGATGCAACAACAAAAAAAAATTAGGAAATAACTATGGGGGTGTAACAGTCGGATCAGATGAAATGTCCGTATGCCGTTCTCCGATTGATCGACATAAGGTATTGTAACTAGCGAGTTTTTTCACTTTTTTTTGTTCAATGTTAGGTATTTTATTAATTAAATTTATTAATGTGATATATTTATGTTTATATTAGTTTTCGATATTGATTATTAGTATAATATATATTTATTGTATATATTTTTTTTTATACAGTATATTATAACTATATCCAGGGATATATATATCCTCCCTTTTGTATCACATCGTATCACAACTCTCAAGTTTCTGTTTTTACTATTTACTACTATTTTAATAATTAATTTCCTCTTTACGGAAATTAAGTTGTATTCAGAGGACAGTTTTTTTTTGAGTGGTGAAATCTTATTTGTCACATATATCAATTTGTCACGGTTAGAGTTAGTTTA
This sequence comes from Funneliformis mosseae, assembly GCA_910592005.1. NCBI lineage: Eukaryota > Fungi > Glomeromycota > Glomeromycetes > Glomerales > Glomeraceae > Funneliformis > Funneliformis mosseae. Next base: position 3,823 of record CAJVPP010001456.1, on the reverse strand, counting down.
GGGTTAGTTAAGGTAAGGTATTAGCATATTATTAGGGGGAGGATACTGGTATCCCCCGGTATGAAATAAAAATATTCTTTTTTTATATTATTAATTAAATTGTGTGATATATTTATTGTATGTAATTTTTATAAGGATTTTTTTATATTAATTAAATTTAGTATTATATATTTATTTAAATGTATTTTTTGTATCAATTTTTGTACAACTTTTTAAAAATTTTAAAAATGAATATGAAGGATTAGAAAATTATTGAGAATTTGTTTTAGAATTATTTTTTAATCTTTTTTATTCTGTAATGACATCTTGATCAAATATAAGGCTAAATGATTAAGATGTGATAAATTGATATTTGTTAAAGTCTAATCTGATGAAAATATGTTTTCATCTATAGCAAAAAAAACTTTAAATAGAGTTAAACCTTGAGTTTTATGAATGGTAAAAGCAAAAGAATTTTGTAAGAAAAATTGAGTACAGTGAAAATTAGTTTTATTTAATTGAAAATAATAGGTTTACTTATTAATAATAATGTCAATTATTAATCCTTTAATAGAAAATACAACTAAAATAGATATTTCTATAAGATTTACATCAGTAATTATTCCTATATACTGTTCAAAGTAGTCCAAATCAGCTAAAAATTAGATGCTAAATTTAGGCTGATTTTTGTTATTATTTACAACTGATTGATCATATTTTCTGATTGTTTAAATTATCACTAATTAACTCAAATTAGATAAAGTTATTCAGTATTAATTCAGAATTTAAATTTAGAGCTCTAAACAAATTAGATCAGGTAGAATACTTTACCTTATCTAACCAAAGTATCAGTCAGATTAGGTCATAGATCAGGTTATAGATTACATTAAAAAAAATTGAAAACAGTTTTTTTAAGATATCTTAATATCTAATGATAAAAAATAAATATAATATAGCTTATTGAATTTATCTCTATGTAATTAATTAAATAGTAGCTAATAATTCTCATATAAATTAATATTAACAAATTATACTTTATTTTGTATTTATATAAATCTATAATATGCATTTAAAAATCTTATATAGTAAAATTAATTAAGCTATATCTTAACAATCAATAATTCAAATGAATCAAATAAAGCTCATTCGATTTGTTTCTATTTAAGAATTTGAATAGTAGTTATTTCATCTCAAATGGATCAATATTGATAAAATTAATAAATTTTTAATTTTTAATTAAAAAATTCAGGTAGGGTAGATTAAATATCATATCTGATATAACTGAACTTTTCAGGTTAACCTATTAGATTATCTAATCTATTAGATTAAATTTAGAACTTTAATAATCAATGATTAACTTGATAAATCTAATATATGCACTTTATTTATTTTTCATTATTACTTATAAAATTAAACAAAAAATAATTATTTATTTATCTATTTTATTATTATATTTTTTTTCTGATTTTTTAATTTTAATACTTTAGCTTTAACTTTTATAAATTATGCTTCTGCTTCAACTGTTATTACTTTAATTTTATATTCTCTCAATATCATCTTTCTCTCTTCAATATCTAATTCAAGTAATTTTTTATAATTAATCTTAGATAATATTATTTCTCATTTTCTAATGCAGAATCTTTATCTTTTCTTAGATTTAGTTTGTTAATAGTAAAAAAAACTTTATTTTTTTAATAATGATTTATCATTTGTAAATTAATACTGTATTTTCAAGTATGAAATTCTATATTATTAAAAAAATGTTAGAATTTTTAACATTATCATTAGATTTATTTTCAATTATTTTAACATTTAAATTAAAAAGCTGCAGCAATTAATTCTACATATTAGAGTTTCTGACTTTAGAATTTTCATTAAGTCTTATAGGTATCTGTTATACTTGAATCAACTTGAAAATTTATTATGTCTTAGAATTTAAAAAATATTTAGTTAAGCTTATAATGACAAATTTAATAGTAAGTTAGTATAATGTATTATAATAAATCTTAGCTAAGGAACAATATTAAAAAGAAAAGTAATTTTGTATAGATTTAAATTGATTCTTTTATTTATAATACTGAAATTCATTTAAACCTACAAATGAGTTAATTATAATTTAAGCAAAAAGTTATTCTATTTATACAAAATTAATTTGTTATAGCTAATTACTTACTATGTTATAAACTAACTATTTTAGTAAAACTTTAGCTATAAAATAATAATAAAAGATAATAAAATAAAGATATAAAAAATAGAGGATAAATTATAATGATAATAAAAATAAAAGAAATAATAAAATAATAATTATAACAAAAATAATAAATATGTAAAGAATTTAATAAAATAAGATAATTAAATAAAATAAGTGAATCAAATGAATTTTGTAAATCCTATAAATCAGATGAATTAATCTAATTTTCTAATGCAATATATTGATTAAGATTTTTCTTAATATAATTTATATAAAATTAAATCTAATGACTTTTATAAATCATTTTTCTAAAGTAAATTTTCAATATTGATAACATAAAATTAATTAATAAAAAATATATAGTTTTATTTATCTTTATATTTTATTGATATTTATATTCTTGAATTTACTTTTATTCTAATGAGTATAAAGGACTCTTATTTTATTATGAATATTAATTGTCTTATAATATTATTCATCATATTTTTTTTTCTATTAAAATTAATTTAAATTTTTTAATTATAAAAGTTATTTATAAATTTACAATACTTAACTTATAATTTAAAAAAAATTATAATAAAACTAATTAATATTAATATTACTACTAATAAATTTCATTATTTTTCTTATTTATTATAGTATAAGCTACTTCTATAATATTAATATTTGTACTATTCTTATATTACCATATATTTTATAATTAATATTTAAAAATATATTAATTTAAAGAAGCTATAATATATAATAATTCATAATAATTCAACCAGTCTAAAAAAATTAACATTTTTTTTTAAAAATATTCTATGATATTTTAATCAAATAATATATACCTTTTATTCTTTTATTATTTGTAATTTAATTTACTGTAAAAAATCATATACCTATTTCTTGCTAAATATACGGTAGCTATTATAAGTATCTAACTTTTCATAATTCTTAAAGTTAATTAATAACACCTATTAAAATTTTCCAAAATTTAAGTATAATACTAATATTGATTATATAAATATTATAAGCTTGTATAATATATAAATCAAAAATAGATGATCAATGAATTTTGACTGTAAAATACTGATATTTTTTAGTAAATTAAACAAAATAATTTTTTTTTATATAAATTTTAATAATAACTAAAATAAAATTTTAAAAATATAACTAATTTATATCTATTATAATAAAATTATAATATTTATTATATTTAAAAAATATCATTTAAATAGTAATAAACAAAAATTATAATATTCTGTTAAAAAATCCATATTATAGTGATTTTTAGATTTGTGATTTGATAAACCAATTTTTTTTAGCAAAAAATTTGATGTAAATTTTTCTATAAAAGTTATTTTTTGGCTTATATCTGTAGATTTTTTTAAAAAAGATAATTTAAAGTAAATTTAGTAAAAAGTTAATAAATATAAATACTATTTAAAAATTAAAAGAAAGAATACAGTATTATTGAAGTTCTCTAACTATCTATGTAATCTATCTAAAATTTTATAAAAAATATGTAATAACTCCTAAAAAATTAATATATTAAAAAAATCTATATACTTAAGGAATTTAGATATTAAATAAATAAAAAAATAAAATTATTTATATAAAAAAAGATCATTTTTTTTTGAAATATAAAATTTACTGATCATCTAACTTCTA
>CAJVPP010001455.1:0-19869 GCA_910592005.1 Funneliformis mosseae | reverse complement strand
TTATTTATCTTTAAATTTTGAATAAAAAAATTTTTTTGAAAATAAAAAATTTTTTTAATAATTTAATAAATAAAAAAAAAAAAAAAAAAAAAAAAAAAAAAAAAAAAAAAAAAAAAACTATTTTATTGCAATTATTGCAAGTTTTGTCGGAGAAAAGTTAAAAAGGATTTTTTTTAAAAAAATAAAAATCCAATTTTCCTAAAATAACTTTAGTAGATGATGTAATGATTACTAAAACTAGGAGAACTTGAAAGGACTTTCTATCAGATTTAAATGTATAAAGTATGTAAAAAGTATGTATAAAAATTGGGGTGTTTTCTCTTTTTTTTTTTTTTTTAAAAAAAAAAAAAAAAAAGGTGAAAAAAGAATGAAGAAAGAAAAGCGTTGTTGAATGAGTAATGGGAAAATCCGGAAATTAGAATTAGAATAATTAGAATGAATTTGAAATATAAATGTTGATCTTATTTAATATTTATTCATTAAATTCAACAAAAACGGAAATTTTATTAGTTGTGATTCAATCAAATTCTGCGCCACCGAATTTTGATTGCAAAATGACAAGGAAAAAGGTAGAAATTCGAGAGACGGTGAAAGTCTTCCCAAATCTTGGAACACATGAAACAAAATAAAATATAAAATTAGAAAATTTAATGTTTTGAATTTATTTATGGAATTCTAAATTAATTTGTGCATCACAAAATAAAGGTTACGTATTGATTATTTTCGAGAACGAATGAAAGGGTTCATTATAATAACATTACTAAATTGTTTATAATGATTAATTTGTATCGAGCTATTATAATTTATCCATATGCGGGTTTAAAATATGTAACGTACACAGATGGACCGGTTAATTATCCACAAAATAAGGGAGTTGACATTAAATCACACATGCACTATTCGCAAAAATTTTTATTTCATGAAAGTTTCGCCAATGGAGGTTAGTATGAACGAAAGACAAATATTATTATTTTTCATCCGGTTTGGCAATAATCAGTTGGGAAATTATCCCCTATCGATAACATCATCGGATAAATTATTTCAAATTAATGATGTCATTGTAAGAAAAAAAATTATAAATACCCTCAAAAATAAAATGCTCTCTTTTTGAATGTTAGACCATACTGTGCTTGAATTGAATTTTCCAGAAGATTTATAGAAACTTTGTGGTTCGATACGTTTTCCTGGTCATATTATAATGACGATTGAGAAAGTAAGCTAAAGTAATTTTTTTAATTAATTTGATCAAAAGTACTCACGAATGTTTTTTATTATAAAGACGGTGGTTTTGATACAAGAATCACGATCTACCAATAATCTCACCAAAAATCTATTTAAAGTTGATAGGCCATTAAAGTCACATAACGAGTTTGTAATAATTTTTTTATCATGATTTAACCTTCGCGAAAAAATAAAAGCTGATCGTCCCCCTTAATCGATAATAGAATACGTGAGAAAGAAAGAAAGCAAAAACCATTAGTAAAACCTACAACAAGTATCAAAGATATTCCAATTCACATACTGAAGCAAATAATATCCCACACATGTGTAATCACAAATAAGAGACGCATCTCTTCGCTAAGACAAGTGTGTCGCGATTGGAATATCACGATAAATCGCATGATATATGACAAAATAACCCAATTATTCACAAATCATTCCCCTAAACTAACCCTTTTGATGAGATGTCAAAATCACCTTGGTACAGTTATCAACTTGGATATTCCACTACGGCAGGGAGGCTTAAACAATAAATACTCTGTTGAATTCTTCACTCGTTCTAATCACGAGAAACCAATATTTGTTGAACGTTATAGAATTATAGATTTTTATTATGTTTTTACTTATTATGATGAAGGGAAGAAAATTTTTAGAAAGGAAATAGAAATTTCAAGGCTTTCTATGATTTCTGGAAAAATCATTAATCCATATGTTAGTTCTGATGTCGCAATGATAGATTTAGACTTTGCTTTTCAGTATGTACCTTATGAACCTATGACTTTTATAGTGAAAGCTATTAGCTTTAGTCCAATCTATGTGTTAGATTGGTTCAATGTTGAATAAATAAATTGTACATAAGTATTCCTTTTTAAATCGCGATCCGATTCTTGCATCAATCAAACGTAAGATGATGAGATGATGTGTTTGATTTGACTCAGTAAAATGTCATAAATAGACAAGAATTCATGAATATGTAAAATTCATATCTCAATTTTTCTTTCTCACACTTCAATCTTATTCGTGCTTTAACAAATCGTTTTTATTTTACCTTTGATAAATCAAAGTTTCCCTGCGCGAGCCAACACTTTTTTTTGCTCAAGGTAACATATTAATTTTGGAAACGTTTCGCAAAATCTTAATTTTGAACTTAAATCTATAAATATGCATATTTGAACTTTAGCGGAAGAAATGAATATCGATTCTGGATATTGGGATGATTTGAAAAATGACAACTTTGGTGAGACTCTTGTAAGTATATTATTAACCTTTAAGGTTGAAGGTTAAATTTCATAAAATGATACCATTTATTACCTTTACAGGACGAGAGATTCTTGTATATCTTGTGTAACGATTACGAAAGGTAACATATAATAATATAATGGTATTTCTAGGGTTGATTTATTACACGTTCTTATTATTTTTTATTAAGATACGAGGATATGGTCGTATCTAACAAATTAAATAAAGAAGTTAACGCCGAATTTTACCAAGAGCGATTGGACGCGCTTTTAGAATCTAAGAAGATCCAGTTGGAGAAATTAATTCAAATTCAAGCCAAAGAAATCGTTGAACATCGAAAATTATTTTATCAAAGTGTAGATTTAAAATATGCGAAAAGAAAATATTCAATGACTGATACTTTAACTAGTATGATATTACATCCTGAAGTTGAGAAAATTTTGATAAATGGAGGACACTCAAATCCTTCTCAACATGATCAAGGAAAAGAAAAAATTGGAACTATGAAAGATGTTGCAGATGCCATTAAAAGAAAGATTATCATAAAAGATGATGATCCTATAATTGGGCGAGATGAATTATACGTAAGTTTTTTTTATTTCTATTCCAATTTATTTTGTTTTTTATAAAAAAAAAAAAAATACACTATATTATTTTCCTTTATTTTAGCGACAATATTACGCCGAACTTGACCAGATTAAGGAACGTCAAGAAAAAGAACTTCGAGATTACTTGTCATTTTATAATAGAGAACAAGAGTATTTTGAGAGATGTATGATCAAGGTTAAGAAAAATGATGAAATCGCATTTTCCGCTGTTTCATCTAGTAATGATGATACAAACAACAACAATCTCGGATTAATGAAATTTCGAGCGGAATATAATTCCATACCAAATGTGCATAAAAGTTCAAAGGTCACTTTTGTTACTTTGGAAGACTCAACTAGTGTTAAAGTCGAACCCGCTTCTTATGGTATTTAAGTAAAAATACCTTAAATAGTAAACCATTTTTTTTCTATTAATAATGCGATTTAATAGATTGGCCTGCAACTATTGATCTTAAATATCATATAAACATTTTTAGAAAAAAATTTTATACGGATTTCTTGATATAAAATAAATAAATAATAAATTTATAATTTAGCTTGCTAATTGTTAATTTCAAATATCAAATTTAAAATTATTTGTAGAACCATTTATTTGAATATCATTAAATAAATTGAGGTAACGAATGGAACAAACAATTGCTTTCTTTTTCAATTTTTGGAAATGAAATGAATTTCAAAATTAATATCCGATATATTATGAATTCAAATAATTAAGTTTAAATTATAATATAAAAAAAAAAAAAAAAAAACCTTTAATATATTGTACTTAAAAAAAACTATACTTAACTGATTATATTGAGGGCGATATGGTTTCTCCTATATCCAATAAATAATTTATATATAAGATGACATGAAACTTCTCAAATTAACGGGGAGTAAAAGAAAAAAAGAAAAAAAAAAAAGTGGAGAGAAAAGGAAGGGATTGATGACAAATGTTTTAAAGAAAAAACACACGTTGATTTATAAAACCAATTTTCACGACTCTTTTAATAAGCTTGAGTTGTTTTTTTTGCTTGCAAAGTAGGTACAAATAAAGATCTCGAATTATAAATCATGTTTGCATTTTTCGAGTTGCTGATTTGAAGTTGGAGTTGTAATTGTGCCGAAAGTTTCTTAACGGCACGATCACGATTTTGAATTTTGTTAAATAATGGGTAGAAAGGTGTCAATCTTCTTTGGGGATCCCGTTTAGGTTTAACCATGATAGGCTCATGTGTTATAATAACTTCACGAGGGATGTCAATTGATTTAGGAGTTGGAGTTGAAGTTGGAGTTGGAATTGGAGTTGAAGTTGGGGTCGAAGTTGAAGTTGGAGTTGAAGTTGAGATTGGTGTTGGTGTTAGTGTTGGTGCTGGTGTCGGTGTCGGTGTCGGTGGGAAAACTTCTTCTTCACTAACGAGATTTAAAATTTTAACAAATTTTGAAATATTTATGTCAGGAGCATTACCTAGACCAACTTTAACTTTCAACTTGTGATAAACTGAGAGGTAGGTTGAATCTAGAGTATAAACCAATTGTCTTGCAAAAGGAATGTGCAATTTTATTTCTATAAAGCATTCATTGTCAGGTCCGGATGAAATTGGAAGATCATTCGCAAGTACAGTTTCTTCAACGAGATATTTTTTTGTTGATGTTTCATATTCGTCTGTTCGTAATTCGTGATATTCTTTTATTCCTACGAATAATTTCTTGAAGTAAACTTGAGGTTCATGAAAATATAATTTTACAGGAACAACGATGGTTTCTCCTGGACCACAGGTTGATTGTGCTAAGGATACATCATATCCAAAAACGTGCGGTTTTGCGGGTCCATCCTCCTTGATAAACCAACGAGAAGGTTCTGGTTGTGGAGTGATTGTGTAACGAGTGATGGGAACTACCACTTTAACAACTTTTTTTTTAATACGTGAATTAGGATCCATGCGCCGTCTTGAAATAACAGCCCTAAGCATGTAATAAAGTCTTCCACATCCTTTATCCATCGTGATCGAAGGGGGGAGATTCTCCGGTAACTTAAATTTGAAAGGTAAGTCAAGGGATTTTATGGCTTCATATTGACCTTTGCTTTGTGACCTCCAAATTGTGATGTTATTACAAAAGAATTTACGCTTTGCCGTATGAGTGGATATCTTTAATTCATCTTCGATGCCTTCAAAAGATTCACTTTCATCGTCTTCTTTAATGTCATCTTCACCTTCCATTGGGTTACCCGCAAAAAAAACATATTCTTTTCCCACGAACGAAAGGGTAATCTTCTTTGCGAATAGTGGTTTTTCTTCATCATATTTTAATTGTAGCACACCTTCTATTGTTGATTTATCAGCTCCTAAATAACCTACTTGAAAGGATGCCTTCCCAGGGGCATAGGTTAAAAATGCCCTCTTACTATTTCTTGAATAAGGTGCTTTAGGAGCCAGCCCATCTTTACAGTTCAATTGTTCAAATTTTGGTGACATACCGCAAAGAAAGGAATAGAATTAATGAAAAATAAAAAAGGGTATAAGAATCAAAACTTTGTGTATTTAATGTTTTTTGATAAATAAAATCAAATCTTCGGTAATGATCACTGTAGCTTAAATACATTCACATGTAACAAAGGTTGAAAGGTTACCATCTTATCTTAAATAAGTCATAAATACCGATATAATCATCAAAAAAAAAATAAGGGGAGCCCCGCGTTTGAATCTTAAATCGGGTTATATTCATGATCTTTAATAAAGGGGGATGATCATAGGCAATCACGTTTCGTCTCAAAACAATAATAATAGCACGCCTTAAAGGAAAAAAAAAAAAGTCTTACATCTGTTAATTCATTTGTTTTAAATTACGTGTTCAAAAAAGCAAAGAATCTACGTTTTAATTATTAAAAAAAACTAATTCTGTATTTCATTATTTATTGGTTCGAAACCCTTATTAGGGTGATTTCTGTTAGTGTGAAATAATCACGTCACGAATTCGTGAACGAATAAAAAATTTATTATTTTTTGACAAATATTCCAAATTATTAAATTATTAATTATTTTAATTATTAATATTAATATATTATAAGAAATAAAAATTAGAGAAAAATAAAATCAATACAAAGTTAAATTTAATAATCATTTTTTTCGCGAATAGGTACGATCCTAACATTACTAATAATATAACTTGTTTCATATGGGCCGAAATTCAATGAATTAACCCCTTGAGAAGCGCTTCCTGTGTATTTAATACATCCCGGTAAGAAACGTAAGGTTGCAATTACATTGTAAGGGGGTGCAGTTGCGGGTAATTTAATCTTTTCCGAATGAACGAGAGTTTTAACAACATCTGAATCGTTAGTGTAAATGTATGTTCCCCAAGCTTTGGTATCGCTATTTGTTGCGTTGGCAATTGTGAGATATTCTGATTCAATCAAAACTTCTAAACATTCTCCTTCTTTTCCTTTTGGCACATCGGGGTAAACGCAAATGTCGTCAACGGTCTAGAATATAAAGAGAAATAAAATAAGCGCCTTTTTTTTTTTTTTTGCGAAATTTTTTTTTTTTAGGAATGGTATATTTTTTTACCTTTGGTTTGGTGACAATTTCAAGTGTTTGTATTTTCCCGTTCTCCATGGCTAAAGCTAATTCCTCTTCAAAGGAAATAGCAATCCGATCTTTATCATCGTCAATGTAATAAATTTCGACGTTTTCATCGTAACCCACATCGAAACGTTCACGTATCTAAGTACCATGACATGAAATCAAAAGAAAGATAAACTTTCAATTTAACATAATCAAACCACACTATGAATTTCCGTAACAAAGAATATTCACCTTGGCCTCCAATTCTTTCAATTTAATGTTTTTATTGATAACAATATTACGAGAGAATACTTCACGAAGATTGGTGTATCTTACTTTAATAATCATCGTTTCTCCGTTAATTATATTAAGGTTCATAAATTTCTGTTGAATTGAAAGTTAAAAAGAAAGTAGTTTCTTAAGGAAAAAAAAAAAGAAAAGAAAACTATGTAACTTATATAATAAAAATGTTTAAATGATATGTATTATATATACATAACTCATAATTATTGAAAATATTTCGAAATTTTATAAAAGATTATTTACCTTCTGTACCGTCCATAGCAATCGTTCGAACAACATTTTGTCCTAAATGTTGTGATACTTCAAGTACAAGACGACTACCTTCTTTATCAACTTCCAAAGAATTTAAAATGGAAGGCAAGCTTGCTTCGCTGAACTGTACGTCAACTACAGCTCCAATAATTGCTTGAATTGTACCGGTATTAGCCTCGGAGGCATACGACCTCCGGTCTATTAGAATTTTACGAGAAAAAATTATTATAAATATAAATATAATATATAATTTTTTTTTTAAAAAAAAAAATTTTATCAAAAAAAAAAAAAAAAAAAAAAAAAAATTTGTATACTTTTAAAAGCGATAGGATATATTCCATTTCTTAGTAGATTCAAAGAGGAAACATTATTGCCAAACGCCGGTTTTCTGCGTATAAACCCTGACGCTGCACGGTGAAGGAAATTCATTGTAAAAGACCGCTCGTTAACTCCAAAGCAATATACTAATATATTAGAAAAATTTTTGTAAAGTGAAATTTTCTGTTATCATTCATCATCTTCGTGTAACCTAAAAATCTTCGGAATTTTCAGGAATTTCGTTAATCTGTTCGTGAAATAGATCGAAAAAAAAGTCCTAACCAATAGCATACAATAAAATATAATAAAAAGAGTACAAACACGTTGGTAATCATTATTTTATCCAAATGACTTATGAATAAATTACAAAAATTTTATTATTATGAATGGTTAATACGTATTCATAAATACATATTATGTCAATTGAACTGTTTATAAGGATGGTTATAATACCAATAATGACAAAAAGAAATGTATACAATTAGGAAAAAAAAATTAAAAAAAAAAAAATTTAAATAAGAAAAATATGAACATTGAAGATAGGATCATCTATTATATATAATTTTAGGGGGGAAACAATTTATCACATGGTTAAAATAAATTATCCTTCAGAAGAATGAAAGTCCAGTTAACCATAATACTAATTATGATATTTTAATCATGCATAAATGAAAAAAGTTAATGTTCACTAAGATAATTAAATAACGTATCGTGTGTCCAAATCATCAGCGAAATCCATCACCAGTATTTTTTGATCCTGACTTGAACTATTATTTTTCAAGGTCATAGAAAGGAGGTGTTATTTCAACTTCGAAGGAAAAAGTTTAATTCGATTAGATAACTTACCTAACAATTTTTGTTAAACTAAACTGGACGTCAAATACCCAACTTGTATGACCTTCATGGAAATCAAGCAATTGTTTCCCAGATTTCAAATCCCAAACTTTAACAGTCTGATCATAGCTTCCACTGACAATTTTGTCATTGTCAAAATGTAACGTTCTAACTAAATCAGTATGTCCATCAAGAGTTCGAACACATTGTGCTGTTTCAACATCCCATATCTTAATTGTTCTATCATTAGATCCTGAAACAACGTATTTTCCATCAAATTGAACACATGCCAACCCACGTGTATGCCCAACAAAATCTCTAATACACGTTCCCTTCTCTAAATCCCAAAGTTTAATTAAGGCATCACCAGAGGCCGAAATGATTCTATTATCCTTAAGTTGAACCGCATTAACTGGACCTCGATGACCGGATAAAGTACGAAGATTTTCACCGGTTTGTACATCCCAAACTTTAATCGTACTATCTTTTGAGCAAGAGACTATATGATAACTATCAAAACAAATGTCTAATACGCCAGCACAATGTCCTTCCAACCGCATCAATTGAGGCACATTTTGTTTATAATTCGACATATCCCACACTATAATTGTCATATCGCTCGATCCTGAAACCATGATATAATTATTATATTGTAAACATAAGACTGAAAGATCATGTCCATGTAACGTCTGGAAACAATTCCCAGTGTTAATGTCCCAAAATTTAATGGTTTTGTCACGAGATCCAGTCACAATCTTATGTTCATCAAATTGAATGCAATATACACTATCTGAATGTCCTTTAAGATATCGCTTTTCACATTCACCCTTTTTCCATCGTATTGCAAGTGTATATCGATTTTTATACATGTGCTTCCAGTCAACTTCACCTGCAAGCGTAACTTCGCGTGGCACATTGTGTTTCCATCCCTCATTTAACGCATACATGCCACGCCATATTTCGTTGTCTCGAGAAATACAATACCATGCACGAGACACTCTTGACATTCTACATAATGTCTTAAAATCCACAAACACAAGTATATACGCGGCTATTTCGTATGGAAGGGAAATAAGAAAATCTAAGTATAAATGAAAGATATAAAGAAATTTAATTATTGATAACTGATTATTTATAAAATGTAATGGCACAATGAACTAATTTTATTCATACTAATATTAATTTGGGAACAATTAGATTATTAAATAAAATGCGTCCATATCTACTATCACGCGCGATAAATAAAATTCTTTATTCACCTATCTTGGGAGTCAAATCTTCAACTGTGAAAAAGCCTTCGTCTTCAACTTCTGGTACATTTGGAAAATGAGGTTTTGTCGGTGATAAAGCCGAAAGCTGTCTACGACTGATAGTCCTATTTCTTGGATCTTCATTAATAACTTTGGTGAAGATTTTCAAAAATCTAGATTTACTACCTAAAAGTGCAGATTTTGGGCTTTTCATTCTCCTTTATATTAAGTAAATAAAGTTTTAACCCAGAGAATAAATAGGTAAGTTTAACAATAAATGATATTAGTTTTAACGAGATAAAAAAAATCAAACAAAAAAACCAAAACCAAAAGAAATATGCAATTATGAAAAATTTTGATTTTGATTTTCAACTTTATAATATCCCTTTTCAAAATGAAATATATATAAAAAAAACAACAAAAAAAAAAAATACCAAGATATTGAAAAAAAAAAAACAGTAAAACAGAAGCTCATAAGCTATAAAAGACACAAACCTTAAAAGATATAAAAACAAAAAAATGGCAAATAAAAAAAAAAATAAAATAAAAATAAAAAAAAATGCAAAGACGTTTCGAACTTAAGGAATTTTGTGAGGTTCTTTATATAAATATATTAAAGGAGCCATAGAAGTTCAGCATACAAATCTTATGTAACATTGTTATAAATAGATAGTCTAAGTTTTTAACAAAAAAAAAGCTGAAAATGGTTGATTCCGTTTTAACGCAAGACAATGCGAGAATTTCGATCGTAAGTTTATTTTAGGAAATCATATGGGATGACGTAATAGCTATTCCAAATTCTCTTTTGGATATTGGTAACAAGCGTGAATTTTGTGGTTCAACTTACTCGACCAATAACGTGCGATTGTCGGTGTTAAAAACATAAAAGTGGCTTGGATTAGTTTTAATTGGTAAACATACAAATTATTTAGAAGGCCAATTTTGGCTGTTAATAATATTATTTTTATGAATACTAATAAAAATACAAATTGATATAAAAACTTATTCTTATTAAGAAAAGTATTAATTTCTTAATAAAATATAAAATAATAAATTTAATATAATTATTATATAATAATTATATATTTTATCAATTTTTTTGAAGAATTTTCAAGTTTATTAAGAAGTTTTTAAATTGATTCAATATTAAAAATTAAGTTTTAAAAATTTCTTTAAAATTATATTTACTAAATATAAGTCATAAAATTTCTTAAAAAATTATATAATTATAATAATAAAAATTGTTTTTTATATAAATTTTATAATATATATTATAATTAATAAGTTAAAAATAAATTTAATAAGATTAATAATAAAAATTACAAATTTCTAATTTATAAATAATTTTAAATTTTTTAAAAATAAAATAATTATAATATAATATATATTTATAAAATAATTTATTTTAGAATTTTAAATTTTTATATAATTAATTCAAAAAAAATTATAATTAAGATTGTTAAACGAAACTTAAGTTTTGGTAAATCATCTAAATAGTAAAAAATAAAATTTAGTAAAATTATATTAAAAGTTTGTGAAATCTAAAAAAAAATAAAACTATATCAAAGTTTATAAAATGCGAAACTATATTAAAACTTTAATAATTATAATAATATAAATAATTATCAGTCAATAAATATATTCTTTTTATTGTTAAGATAAATATCATAAAATAATTTTTATATAAAACTTAAAATTAATATTTTAAATCCATTTTTTTTATTTTTAAATAAATCTATATAAATTAATAAAATTGTCATATAATAATTAACAGATTGTATATTAAAATAAAATAACTAAAATTTACAAAATAACATGAAAATATTTTTAAAAAAATTATATTATAGTAAATTATATTTGTATAATGAAATTAGTAATCATTTACTATAACAAATTATTCATTATAGCATTAACGAAGATTCTTATAATGAAGGTCTAATTAGTTAGATTAGTAATTTTATTATATTGAAATGCAACTATATTTATTTTAAAGTTGCTTTATTAAAAATAAATAAGTGTGATTCTTCAAAAAATACAATTTATGTCTTAATAAATTTATTTTTTAAAAAGTTACTTTTATATAGAAATTTTTAGTGATTATTTATAATAAAATTTTTAAGTTAATTCTCCTATCTTATTACAAAATAACTATATAATGATTTTCTCATCAATGATTAATGTTCATATCATATTGAAGTAATTACTATCTAATTATCTTATAATAATCCTATAATTAATGATTATATAATTTCATAAAAATGTTCTAATTATTATTCTATTATTACTACATTTCCTTCTTTTAGTTCCCCTTTCTTAGAGTTTTCTTTTAGTATACAGTCAACTCTTAATATAGCGAACTCTTGATATAATGAATTTTTTAAATAAATATAATAAAATACTCTTATTATAACGAATTGGCCAATCAAATCTCTTAAAATCTTCATTATAACCTTATAGCGAAGTTGAAGTCTAGAATATAGAGTTCGTTATAATAAAAGTTAACTATACATATTTTAGGCTTGTATCACTTATTATCATGATTAATGATCTTCTTTTTTAATAATTTGATACTACCAATGACTTTATTAAATTTATAAAACAAGAAATACAAAGTAAATTAAATAAATCTATAATAAATACTAGATATTTCCTATAGTTATATTATAAATCTATTTAAATTAACTGATTATCATATTCTCTCTCCAATAACCCTACTAAATGCATATTTAATAAAAATTATTATCAACAAGAGAAAAAAAAGAAAGAAACAGTGCCTATCTAAAAATTTAAAAATACGTAGCCAAATTTATTTACCATATATATCTAAAATTTTCATCAGCAGGATAGAACTGATATCTTTTTATATATTAAAAATGAACTAGTATTTTGCTTAATCTTATCTTCTTTAGTGATTCCTAATGATCATTCTTTTTTGATTATCAAATTGTAATGATATTTCCAAATATCTTCAAAAAATTTTTAGTAAAAAAATAATAGTTTATATAATAGTAAAAAAGTAACAATCTTTATTTTTAATGATTTATGAATTATATCAACTAGAAAAAAAGGAATGAATGATCAAATTATGTTAACATAACTATTTGAACTAGATGAAGGCAAAGCAAATATGTCATTAAGGGTATCTAGAAAAGCAGAAAGATAATACATTATTAACATTAAAAATTTACCCTAGAAAATAATCTACAAAAGTCATTGGATTTAATTTTATTTAGATCATATTAAGAAAGATCTTGATTAATGTATTGCATTAGAAAATCAGGCTGATTTATTTAATTTGAAGGATTTACAAAATTCATCTGATTCATCTAATTTATTTTGATTAGCTTATTTTATTAAATTCTTTACATATTTATTATTTTTATTATTTTTTTTTATTTTTATTATTGTTATAATTTATCT
This sequence comes from Funneliformis mosseae, assembly GCA_910592005.1. Classification (NCBI taxonomy): domain Eukaryota; kingdom Fungi; phylum Glomeromycota; class Glomeromycetes; order Glomerales; family Glomeraceae; genus Funneliformis; species Funneliformis mosseae. Next base: position 6,879 of record CAJVPP010001455.1, on the reverse strand, counting down.
TATATTTTATATTGTGGGCATATATACTAATATGTGTTAGAAACTGGTTGATTGATCTGTCGATCGATGTTAATCATACCTAAATACTGAAATTGCAGAACAAGTGAATGCAAATAAAACCAGAGATTGATAGAAACTTGGCCTTCGCTGATAGGTCTGTAACAGGTACTGTTTCACGTCTTCAATTTCAGGGGTCTTTACACAAGTAAGGAAGTGATTAATCAGTAATTAGTAGATTGGGTACTACCTACGAGTGGCTAGGGTGATAATAGACTGCATTGCACTGCCGCAGCATCCTCCAATCGAGCTGTCATTAGGGGTAGAGATCAGGTTTAATTCCTGGGTGAATTTTGACGATATGGGTACGACAGCCACCTACCTTTCTGAGATTTTATAAGATAAAACAATGTCTAAGCCTTCCTGATCATGTGTGAGAATACCCTGATACTGGGCAGAGGTAATAGTATCCAGATATGGTATTGATAAATACAGGGAAAAATTGACAAAAATACCTGTGGCTGAAAGTGATCCCTCTATCCAAATTTGACAGTGGTTCTGAAGTCTAGGGACTCTGAGGGCTAGCTTTTGGGGATGTCGACCTAGGTGGCAATCTTCAGACCAGTATTATAAGGCGAGTTCTAGCTAGAACTATGTGTCTAGTCACGACTTTAAGGGATTCTCAGGTATAGAGGGTAACACCTTAATACTCTGTTTAAAGATTCCTATATACCGGATACTGTAACTTAAAAAAAAAAAAAATCTTATATTTTATATCTTTATTTCATTATCTTTTATTATTATTTTATAAGCAAAATTTACTAAAATAGTTAATTTATAGTATAATAAATAGTTAGCTATAACAAATTTATTTTGTATAAATAGAATAACTTTTTGCTTAAGTTGTAAATTAACTTTTCTATAAGTTACAAGTTATTAATAAAGGAATCAAATTTAAATTCATACAAATTTACTTTTCCCTTCAATGTTGTTCTTCATCTAAAATTTATTGTAATACCTTACACTAACTTGTTATTGAATTCATGATTACTAGTTTGACTAATATATCTTAAATTTTAAGACGTAATAAATTGCCAAGTTAATTTAAATATAATGGATACCTATAGGACTTAGAGAAAATCCTAAGATCAAAATCTTTAATGTGTAGAATCAACTGCTGCAGCCTTTCAACTTAAATATTAAGATAAACAAAAATAAATCCAGTGACAACATAAGCTTTAAACTATCTAGGTTATTAATATGTTCTAATAAATCATCTTTTGTTATTTAAATAATGTTCAGAATTTTAGATAAATAAGTCAGGCATTTCTAAAGACGTAATAAGATTTTAATAGTGACATTACAGCTTATATAATACCAATATTTATAAAAGTTAAGCTGTAATAAAGTAAGTCTAAAGAACGTTAATAATTTATAAAAAAGTTTTTTATAATGAAAGTTTTGAGTTTAAATAAAGCAAATGAAGTAGTATGAGAAGACAAATCTATGAATAATAGAGATCAGATAGTAAACCAACTAATGGATTAATTGCTAATAAGAAATCTGAAGTGACAATTTCTATTAAATTAAGAAATCATTAAACTTTTGTATTAAAAATGTCTGTTTAAAAAACTACAAATAAATATTTCTATAGAACATTATTAAATGAGATGTGAAGCTGAAGTAGTGATATATTATTAGATTTGGTTAATTGATCAGTAATTTAATTATAGTGATTGCTAGTATAAGCTTTAATTTTGTATATATATATATAAAGTTTTAAAGAATCTATGACAAACTTGATGAAATTTCACAGGTTGTAATTAGGTATTTTTTCAAATTTTCTGTGTGAAATAATTTTGAGAGATATATTTATCATATCTATAAATTATTGCTTGCTATTCAAATGAATATGAATTGTAACTGTATTAAGAATAACTAAATATTTTTGAGGGTGGTTGTATAAATAAAAGAATAAATTAACTAATCAATAAGATTAAATAATGATAATAAAGATGGTTATGAAGGAATCTGAAAGATATAGTAAGCAAAGTAAATGATTTTAGAAATTTCTATAGAGGTACATTTAAGTTAATTCTTAAAAGTATAAGACTGTTTTGATATGATCTCAACTTGAAAAACTTTGTTTCTAGAAATAAAAAAAGTGTTAATGCTGAAACAGACATTTGCAGTAAAAATTATGCATCTAGAACATTTGAATAATTGACTGATATTATTATCATTTATTAAGCAAATAAAATGTTAGCAGATAAATTAATGATCTAAGAAATTTTTGTCAATAATTTAGCCAAACAAAATAGCATTAACTATTGGATTTCAAGAGAATACAAACTCTTTCTTTCTATTATTCAAAAGAGGTATAAAAGTAACAAATTTATAAAGGGTAAAGGAGAATCTAGTTTAAAGTCAGGTTTTTAGTATTCTATGTATATGATCATCTAATACAATATTTTCTAAAACAGAGAAAAAATTAGAGAAGTCAAAAGTTTTAATATTATGATTAAAATTTCTAATAAGAAAATTAAAAGTAATAATAAGCTATTATCTTAAAAATAAAATTAATTGATTTAATTAGAATAAATTGTAGTTGAATAGTATTCTATATTAAACAAGTTTAAAATGTTTAAGAAAAACAATTTGAAAAATAAAAGGGTGCTTCCACTTATATGATTAATAAGAAGAGGAAATAGGATAAAAGATAACTTTGATGAGATAAAAAAAAAAGTAAAAGGGTGGTATCAATAAAATTTTTGTAGGATTTTTTATCAAAAAACTAAAATCAAAAATCAAATGAAGAAGTGATAAGAACATATTTAGATTGTAGCTGCAAAAGTTTAATTAATAAAATATTTTTGTAAAATATAAAATAATTAAATTAATAAAGAAGGACTATAGAAAAAGATTTAATTTGTAGTGATCAGAGATTATTTAAATTGTAGAATGTGTTAGAACTTAAGAAAATATTAAGAAGTATATTAACAAAGTAATTTTTTTTTAAAAAAATAAATAAATAGATGCAAATAATAATAAATATTTCTTTTTTTGATAATAGGGTCAGTTGGACATGATATTCTAATAAAAGATAAAATACCATATTAATAATATATGAGATTTGTTTATCTGTATATAGTTTAAGTTTCATTGAAAATATAAAACAATGAATATTAAAAACAATTTACTTTTTAATGAATTAGTATGAGTAGAAACTATTAATTTATACTTCTAAAATTAGACAGATCTAATTTTAGATTTAATATTAATGGTGAATAAGTCAAATTTGAGAGTAATGTTAGAATATCTATAATTTTTATTGTCAATAATTTTGATTTATCTTAATTAAGTACAGATTTGGTAAAATCATAAAATTCCTCAGCAACTTCAAAAATAGCTTCAAGATCTTATTTAGAACTAGTAATCCAGTTTGTATTATCTATAAAAATGAGTGAAAAAATATTGACTGATAAGGATTTAGTGACTATATTAATCAAGTTAGTGGTTCAAATGTGATTAATAGTATATCCTTTTCTAAGAGAAGTGACTTTACAGAGTAGGGAATTAAGATAGATGTATTATAACAATAAGAAAATAACTTTACCTTAATCTATATCAATTTTTATATTGTAGTAATCAGAAGTGTCATAAGTTATGAATACAGTATTTTTCTTTGATATAAACAGATTAATTAAGAAATCAACAGCTAAGATTGAGACTTTAATACAATTAAGTGCTAGACAGAGATAAGTTAAACTAACTTTATTATATACTTTTGAAAGATTTTGAAGTAAGATTTAGATTTCTTTATGATTTTTAATTGCATTTTTAAGTAACATATTAATAATCTTAATGGAAGGTTTTGTTAAGCCTTTTGACAAGCTAACAAAATTTCCTCCTTTAATTATATTATATTTAGCCAAATGTTAGAAAGTCTATTGATTATAATTTTCAAAAATTCTTTATAGATAGTTTACAATAGTGTGATAGGTCTGATCTTAGTTATATCACATTCTCATTTTATAGATTTTAATATAAGTAAACATAAGCAATCTTCTATTTATTAGAGATATCTTCCAAAATAAAGCACATGCAAATAAGTTTTCAAAGCAACCTTTAAGAGTTTATCACCTAAGTTAGAAAGTGTTTTATTAGTAATACTAAAAGGTTTATATTATAGCTTTATCTTTTAAAAGTATTTTGTAAACAAAAATCAATTCATCATACGTAGGTAATTATATCAAATTCAAATAACAGAAAGCATTTACATCATTCTTGGGTTAAAATTAATTGGTCTATCTAGGAGATATAGAAGGATAAGTATAGTTAAAATAATAAAGTTTTGGAAATAGTTGATTGCAATAGTTTTAATTTTATCAGAATATTAAAATTATGTTAAATAATTGTAAACTATAAAATTAATTATTAGAGTTTGTAAAATATAAATAAAAAATAAAGTAAGATTTTTTTATTTTTTAGAATTTTTATAAAAAAGTAGGTAAAAAAAAAGTATTCTAGTTATAATTAATAATTTAATTCTTTTCATTTATTATTTTATCTAAAGTTTATTTAATATCTAAGTTAATCATTTTAGCTAATTCTTAATGATATTATACAGACTTTTTGCAGATCATTTTTGCTATGTTATATAATCTTCATTTTTGTAAATTACTTGTGTTACAACATTTAATTTTTTTAATTTTGATCAATAAGTTTAATATATATAACTAAGGTTACTTGTCTAAACTCATTTGGATTTAACAAAACATCTAAAATTTTAGTTCACTAATTTTTTACTAAGGTTTTGATATAGTTTTACATTTTTATAAGTTTTAATATAGTTTTATCTTTTTTATAATTTTGCAAATTTTTTAATAAGATTTTAATATTAAATTTTATCTTTTTCTATTTAAATGACTTGTAAAATCTTTAGCAATTTTATATATAATTTTATTAAATTTTGATTTATGTTTAAAAATATGTTTTATAAGTTTAAAATTAAATAAAAGACTAATGTCAAAACTAAAAGATTAACTATCTTAAAAAGAGCTAAATGTAAATATATAGTTAGAAAAGAAATAGTTAAAAAAATGATGAAAATTTATTTAAAATTTATTTTTATAAGTTTATAATATCAAAGTAATAGATTGAATAAAAGTAAAAAAGATAGTATTATTTAACTAAATCAGTAAATAAATATGTGTTATAGTTGATAATATTAAAAATTAAAATAGTATACAAATTTGTAATTAGAATATTATTATTATCAGTATTTTCTTTAAGATTATATTAATAAAAATAAATTAATTTAATTATAAGAAATTGCTAATGTAACTTTATTTTACTTATTTAAATTAATATTTAGAGAGAAGAATATAAGAATATCTAATTGTTTAACAAATTATTTTTTAAAAAAATAAATTAAAAATCATTATATGTAAACTAAATTATTAAAAATAAAAGTAAATGATGAGATACATTATTATTATTATTACAAATTACAATTAGTATTTATTTATAACTTTTTGTAGTGTTAACGTGTAGTTCTTGCGAACTATGACTGTTAAACGGGGTGTTCAAGCAGTTTATTCTTTTTAATTGAGCAGTAATCTTTCAACAGTTTGCAAACTTTAACCCAGACGATTTACCAAAGTATTTATTTTATCACAACGAGTTATGATTCAACAGATTGTCAGTAGATTATATTTATAAATAATATGTTTATTCACAAGTAAAATAATGATAACGTTTAAGAAAAGAAAAGTAAAAGAAAAATAAAGAAGAAAAATAAGAAAGAAAAGAAATGAAATACTAAAGCTAAAAGGTAACGCAGTAGGCCAGTTGCCTCTAAACTACTAAAACTATCTTGTCGAATTCCAATCTGCCCCTTTTACATGAATTAAAAAGCTACTTATTTATATAAAATACAATACATAGAAAAATATAACTAACATGTCTAATATATCAACTATGTCTAATATATCAACTATATCAACTATATTAACTATGTCAACTATGTCAACTATATCAAATATGTCAAATATGTCTGACATATCATATATATCAGTTATGTTAAATTGGTCGATCTTCTGCGCCACATGAGCTGTATCATATTTATCCGTTCACAGTAGAATAGTTATCAACTTAGAAATATCAATATATAAATAAATATGCTTTGAATCATTTACTATACTAGAGAGTTTATAATTATAAAGATTGATCTTTAATAGTTACTTAATATTTAAAGCCTTTCAATAACATTAAATCATTTTTATAAAAAGTAAAGGCTGTTATTTTAATAAAGTGATCAAATTAATTTATAAAGTTAAAAAAATTGTGATATATTTAGCAAAGTTATAAAAGTATATATTACCTTATAAATATTAAATTAACCTTAATGAAAATTTAAATATAAATAGTATCAAATTTGTAAAATAATTTTTACTTAAAAATAAAAAATAATTAATATTAATCAAAATACATTTTTTAAATAGAATGGTTTTTTTTAGTAGATAGTATTTTTTGTTATAAAAGTAAAATTATTGCAGAATTTATATATAAAAAAATATCTGAATCCTTAAATAGTCTATTTAAAATTTAATCTTAATCTGATCAAAATTTATAAAATAAAATTAAAAAAATCTTTGAAGCTAAAAAGTAAAGTTCACTACAGTTCACCCTTTCTATAATGAATCTTGTGTTCCGAAGGTCACACTTCGCTATAGCAAGGGAATTCGTTAACTGTATATAATAAATAAAGATAAGATTTTCACTATACAAAAATATTCACGTAACATGTACTAATTATTAATTTAAATGTGACGCATTGATTAAAATGTTCCTTTATTATATATTACGTTACTCAAATAC
>CAJVPP010001454.1:0-19872 GCA_910592005.1 Funneliformis mosseae | reverse complement strand
TTGCTAATGTTTGAATAAATAATAAAGTTTTATTTTTGAATTAATAAAATGTGTATTTGATAAATAAATATCATAACGGTATATTAATCACATGATTTATTTAATTTTACAACTATTTTTCGACTAAAAAAACCCCTTATTTAAACTACTCAGGTCTTTTATAAAATTTCAGCCCAAAACCTTAGAAGGGTATTTTGCATAGAAGGGGTGGTTTGGTCAACGCTCTACGGTATATTATAAGTATAATATGATAATAAGTATAATCTATTTGTGATTATATAAAGCTATTTTTAGTTCAAAGTAAAGTGAAAAACTATTTATATCTATGTAAAGTAATACAGATGTTATACTATCTGCTTGCTCAAAATTTAAGTTGATACATATTGATCTTTTTTATTACACTTGTGTTTTAAACTTAATAATAGTTTCTAAAATTATTTTCTAGTAATAATATTAAAATCTGTTTTATAAAAAGGAGTGCTTATAAGGAGGTATAACTATATAAGAGGTATAAGAGATGATTATATAAAGGTCTAATTGTATTACTATATAATTGTCATGTTACTCTAACTTTCAAATTTGATGGATTTTAAAAATAATTGATAAGTTTGAAAATTTTACTATTATTTTTTTTCGAATTTGAATTGAAAATTTTAGATTTTTAAAAAAATATAGTGATTATGTGATTCTAAATATGGAAGATTTGCTATTAAAATTGAGTTATGAACATAGTAAATCATATGATCTGTAACGTGATTTTAATAGCAAACCTCCCATATGTGACAAATTATTCATAACCTAAAATCACGTGATATCAGTGATGATCACCAGCTACCCCAGTATTACTACCAAAGTTTTTCACTCTTCACGTGCCTTGTCCGGCATTACGGCATTAAGAAATTAACCAAGTTACGAATAATATGTGACAAATATGATTTCACACCCCAAAAAATTCTCTGTTCCCAGAATACTTATGAAAATTATTTCTATGATCACGTGGGGGTGAAAAACTTGGTGGTAATACTGGATCACCACCGGTGATATGAAGTAATTTTCTAAATCTTTTTAAAATATTTTTTAACCACCTAATTTATACGACATATATGATAATCTTGAATCCGAAAAATTATTTGATCTAACCGATAGACGATTTAATGAATTTAATGACCAAATGAAGAAGTAAATACCTATATCGTGGTATTTTTTCCTCCCGATATTCCGAAAACTTGTATCCAAGGTAAAATACATATCTTGTCCTCAAATATGAGGAAATACATTCGAAATGAAAGGAGGATACCTTTGGAAGAGTAGTAGAGTCGTTTACAATAACTTAAGCTACATAAATTATGTGCTAATTCAAAAAAAAAAAAAGAAAAGAGAAAAAAATCAATATATATTGCCGTTCACGTGACATCTAATAAGATCAAGGCGTGTTGTTTTCGCGTTTGGATCCCAGATAGATTTTTCTAAGGGGCGCTATTTAGAAGATCATGCCTCCTTAAAGTAACCGAATCGGGAACTTGAGCATGTCAATTTAACTTCTCCCAATCTCCATCTCATCTTTCACTAATTTTTTTTTTTTTGATCAAAAATGTCAACTTTTCCAAACGAAATTTTACAAGAAATCTTTAATAATATTAACGACATAAAAACATTGTTTTCGATAGTACTGGTAAATCGTAATTGGTGTCGCAATGGTATAAGGTATCTTTGGAAACATCCATTTCGTAGCAATGTTGAATTAAAAAAACACATCGAGATCGTTCCTCTTCTTTTGAAATTCATCATAAAGGATAAGGAATTTATGAAGAGATTTATATGGGAAACTTATGACAAGATAGTAAAGGAAATCGATGACGAGGAAGCCGAGCTAGAAAATTATGACAAGGACGAAAATGAAGGACAGGGTAATGAAAAAGTAAACGAGAAGGATATGGATGAGGATGAGGAGCTTGAAATGGACAGTGATGTTCATGAACATGTGGATTGTGATTGTTGGTCAGAAGATTATGATGATGAAGAGTTCGACGAAGTGGATTTTGATGAATATTATGAGGAGGAGGAAGATGAAGATCATGAGGATTATGAAATGGATGATTATGATCAGAATGATGATATGGAACGTTCTTTGCCATTGGACACGTCCTTTGATTATCCTTCTTTTATCACATATATAGATTTTCATAATCTATTTCTTCTTGTTACCGGTTATGTTAAAAACAAGGAAAGTAAATTTAACAATGAAGTTAATCCTTCCAATTTTTCAAATGAAATAACCTCGGAAAAGGGAAAAGGGAAGGAAGTTTCTGAGGATGAAAACGAAAAAGGATTAAATGTTTCCTTATCAGAAGTCCCAGAAATTGATCAAGTCTTTGGATTTGTATTTACCATCATAAGAATTATAGTAAAAAGAGGAGCTATCATTGAAGGAATTGTCCTTCGTTTGGATGAAAATGATTTATTTGGAGAAAATCCTGAGAGAGAAGCGCCAACCTCCATCTTTCATAGTAGCTTGGATGAATATTCTGTTGATCAGTTCATCTCAAGACTTGACACGTTCTTCATAAGTTTGTTTGCTATGACGCATGAAAATCGAAAGAAATCTTTTCATAAATTGAAATATGTTGAACTCAGTGGATGCATTTATAAAAATAATATCCTTTCATGTTTGGCATTACTTTCTAAAAATGTGAAAGTTCTTTGGATCAACGATTTTAATCTCAATGATCTTCAGGTACCATTGGAGAGATTTATTAAATCACAAAACGAACTTGAACAGATAACAATCAGAGGAGATAGTTTGGGATTTATTATCGATAAATTGAGCAATATTTCTGGGGTGATATCTAATTTAGAAACTCAGGCAAATACATTGAAGAAACTTAAACTTGTAAATGCAAATATTGGAAATGATCTCGGATTTGAATCATTATTAAAATGCAAGAAATTGGAAAGCTTGTCTTTAGTTCAAGTAAATTTGAAATTACGACATTTAAGAATCTTTAATCGAGCATCATTCCCAAATTTAAAGACTTTGAAATTGGATTTTATTGATTACTCGGATGGAACGATTAGAATATCAAATGGTATCAATCCTTTTATTAAAATTATGCATAACCATAACATGATGTCCAATTTGAATGTACTTAGTATCAAACATGAAGGGGAAAATAATCATAAAATGTTAAAAGGTATATTGGAAAATTGTAACAAGAACCTTTCTAGTTTCAGCGTTTTTATTATCGAAAAGCAAGATATTCCACATTTATTCTCAATTCTAAGGAAATGTGATAATCTGAAAAAGTTGTCATTGACAAGATCATGTCGTATGCTAAATTTCGGATTCACTGTCGAAATGGCAAAGTTTTTACCTAAAAGCTTGGATACTCTGGAATTTATTCATATGGTATTATCTGATGGCTCCTTGGTAGGTTTTTTCGATAATTGCAGGGTGGAGTTGAAGAGATTTCGACTTAATTTTCATGGGGATCATCAACTGGATAGGGTGGTTTATAGGGGATTAATCGAAAAGTATAGTAAAGAGAAAAAAATGGTGATTAAAGAGTTTATAATGTCATCGGATTCATCTCCGAATCTGGAATTCAACATTTGGTGGGAATGATTAAACTACTGGGTAAGATATATATATATATATTGTGTCAAATTTATTATATTTAATCATTTTAATTATGCCCTCTTTTTAGGTCGTCGATGAGATTTTGATTCATTAGTTCAAGATGTAATTCTTTATCATAATTGAGGAAATTCAAATAATAAAGAGAAAATGCTTTTCCATGTAGACGAGCTTTCCGTATAAGGATAAATAATGTTTATCAAGTTTATTAAGTTCGAAAACGAAAATTAATATTATATTATATAATTAAATATCTAATTGTGAAGGAAGAGGAAGTGTTCATTTACAAAATTGGCTGCAAAGTTAAAAAATTTCTCTACAGTATTATTCAGCAATGTAAGCATCTTCCCTTTTTGAAAAATTACATCATATTTAGGCGGAATATGTCATAAGAGTAGCCACACCGATAAGACTCAATAAAAGATCATAAACCAAGGTAACGGAATTTCCAGACGAGTTTGGAGGAGTTGTTGCTTCTTGATTTGAAACCCTGGATTAATGAATTAAATTAGATTAGATAAATCCTGGTATAAAGTTCGAACGAATTGATGATCCAGATTATAAGAATCCTTACTTTGGATTTTTTGGTTCATTTGGTTCCGCCGGGGCTTTTGGAGGTTGACTTGGTTCAGCAGCGGGTGTTTTATTGGGTGTTTTATTAGCTGGATCTTTAGCCGCTGGAGCTTTGCCATCGGCAGGAGCAGGAGCTTTTCCGTCAGCAGGAGCAGGAGCTTTTCCGTCAGCAGGAGCAGGAGCTTTGCCGTCAGCAGGAGCAGGGGCAGGTGTTTTTGCTAAAAATTGAAATAAAAATTAAAAATAGAACAAGTAAAAAAAAAAAGAGAGAAAAAAAGAAGAGAGACGTACGTGCTACTACATTAAATGGACCAGAATATTTATCTCCACTTCCATCGTTAAGGGCGAAGTTATAATTACCCGGGTCTACATTAACCACCCAGTCAAGTGATAACGCATTCAGATCTAAAGTATCTGATATTGTAGTTGAACTTTGCGTAGCTTTATTAATGGCTCGTAAGTTTCCTAAAGTATTCACTGGTGCCATTAGTTCCCAAGTGATTTTAACATTCGCTCCTTGTGTAATGTCTCCATTTGGAGTATTTATCGTCTTGACCTCTGAAATTTTATTTTGTTTAATAAAAATAAAAGAAATTAGATTTCGATTACGTAACTGACTAGTTATGACATATTTACACACTATTTCGCATTAAGCACAAGTAAAATTATTTAGGATACTTACGGGCAGAGGCCAAGGTAACAATAGCAAGAAGCAGCGTCAAACAAGTTATAAAACGAGACATGATGTTTTTTTTTTTTTTTAATATATATATATATATTATAAGTATAATGAAATTTTCTTTTTTCTTGTTAAAAAAAAAAAAAGTTGAAGGACGTTCCCGGTTTGAGGTGGTATTTATTAGACAATGTTAGAATACAAACTTCTGTGATAAGGGGTTAAAAAAATGCGAGAAGGGGCCAGGTTGATCAAAATGTTTGTTCTCAAGGAGTAACGTAACTATTTATCTTACACTACCATACTATTTATTGTACCATTGTATTTCGAAAAAGGTTCATTTAAAAAAAAAAAGGTTTCTAGAAATTTTAATTATGGCTGAATTTTTTTTTTGCCAAGACGGTTTTCTTTATTTCTCATGAACTTATGATTAAATGTCTCGTTCTGTTAATAGTTTAGTATAAAAATAAATGGGCTGAGTTCTTTTTTTAATAGAAAATTCGTTCTATGAGGTTACGGGACTTTCCGCGGATTATGTAAATGATGTCAATTATCTTCATTATAGAATCATACAATAAAAAAAATAAAAACTCAAAATTAATTTAGAAATTCCGGAACAATCGTTGTACGATTACCAGACAATCAATCATTAAGCCTCAATTTTCAATTTTTCCATTTCCTTGATCATAATGTAAATGCAAAAATGGTTTCACAATAATTCGAATTAAATTTCATCAGGATCTTCGTCCAAAATTATCTAAAAAAAAAATTATTTAAAAGGTGACATTATGATTTAGACATGTGTAATATACATTTTAATATCATTAAGGTTTTGTACCCACATGATACATGGTTAGTGTTAGTATTTATACCAGATCTTTTTTATATTTTTAACTTTTATCCGAATGATGTTTCACAAATCTAATTACGATTTTCAAATTAATTTTTAATCAAAAAAAAATTACCAAATATATTTTAAGTAAAAGTCATTTTATGACCCGTAACAACCGAGATTAAATTTCCAAATATTGATTTACAAGCCTCACAAATTAACCAAATTATTATCACAATAAACATTAAACATCCCACCAAAAGAGAAACGTAAACGTCCAAATATTTAAATCCTAATCTCGTTTCTGGTGTAATCCTCCATACTTTTAAATCATCTTTAAAACTATTTTCCTGAAGTTCTATCATTGAATTTAAATGATTTGAAAATAAAACAAATTCAATCAAATCTGCTGCCCTAAATTTTCTTTTGCTATTCATGATGACCAGATTTTTCATCCTTTCTACATTCACGAGTATGTCTTCGTCTTTTTGTAACGTTTTAATCTTTTTTATAATATCTTGAACATCAAGTGAACCTTTTGAAAGTAATAATCCAACACCATTTTCTAATAATTTTTCGGAATTTCCTAATTGATCAAACGCGATAGGTAATAATAACATTGGTGTTCCCGTATACAACGATTCATAAATGCTTCCTATTCCCCCATGTGTTAAATGTATTTTAACATTTGTATGATTTAATATTGCAAATTGTGGGGAATATTCTATGATGTGAATGCTCGGATGACTTGAAGTATTTATAATAGTTTTGTTATCTGACAATGTTATTGTAGATGGGAATAACACTTTTGACGATGATTTTTCAAGTGTCCAAATTATTCCATCTGTTATATTATTGTTTATCGCTTCGATAATCGCTTGAAGGAGGATTACATTGGTCTTGTATGTCGTGCAGATTTGAGTGCCAAAATTGACATATATTATTCTCCTGTGTAAAGCAATGAAATTATAAAGGTTCTGTGTTAAAGGTGGATAATTATCCGACATGATTGGTCCAATTTCCTAATTTTTTTTTTAAAAAAAAAAATTTGTTTATAAAATAAAATAAAAGATAATTTTTTTTTAAAAAAAAAAAGTAAAAGGAAACTAACTCACCTGGTAAAGTGGTGGAGTTTGATGCGGAGTCTTGATGATTATATAAATTGAGTTGATAAATAAAGGTATAGCAAAAATTCAAGCACCTTAAAATTTTCACGTTCATACCTCGAAACCAAAAAATGTATCAGCAAGAAATAAAGAATTTTGTAATTTTTCAAAAGATTTGGAATTTGAAATGTCTATACTTTTTCTTAATTCATTTAACCTTTTTGTGTGAGGTGAGAGGACATAATTCATTTGAATAGGTGCTATGACCGCACATCGGAACCTCTCCAGAAATGTTTCTCGTTCCATATTTACATGACATCCCATCATTGGATCGGATTTGTAGGGGACATATGTCATCGCTTTGTTTTTTTTTTTTTTTCCAATAGAAAGATCGATCTTAATAATTTTGTACTCTCTCTTTTTTTAAGAAGAATAAATTATAAATAAATTTATGTTACTTACATAATTTAGATGACATGGTGACCAAGGGTTTGTTCATTAACCAAGCAACGTCAATGCATGCTTCATTTAAGAACAAATCACAAAAAAACAAATCAACCTTAATCGTTTCGTTAGCCAATTTTTTATATAAATTAAAATCATTTAAATATTTTGAATTTAAATAATTTTTTAAACTGCCAAACATTTTAATACTATATTCTTCTGAAAGGATTTCTCGGTATTCCGGTATATTACTTAAATCGAATGAAGGTCCCGAAGAAATATGATGGATTATCGGGTAATCTGATGATGGCGATGAATATTTTCCTGGTGAGATCAATGTCACCTTTTGGATAAGAGAGAGGAGTTAATTGAGAAAGATCAAATAATAAACGTGATTTATTTTTTTTTCCTGCTCACATTATATCCACGATTCACTAATATCTTACAAATTTCTATTAAAGGTCGAAGTTGATTCCATCCTGATATTACAGACATTTGATCTTTGTTATTTATATATAAATAAATTATATTATTTATTTTAATTATTTCTTAATTCAATTTTACCTCCAATGAAAGAACCAATTAAAATATTTTTTGATATTTCATTATGATCAAAGGTATTTATAGACTCATTAAATTGATGATTTTTTGAAGTCGTACTTATCGTCGCGTCAATTCTAATAACATTTTCTATAAAGAACCAAAATGTTATAATCATAATAATACGGGAAAGCATATTAGGAAAAGAATTAAACAACAGTTCGAAGAAAAGAAGCAGAAAATAACATTAAATTTTTTTTCCCTTGCATTGATAATTGGATATAACGAGTTACAATCATGCAAAATTTCCAAAAAAAAAGTAATAGTTTCTATTTATGTGATTATTAAGTTTATCATTATGTGCCGCCGCAGCAACTCATTTCTGAATTTGAATTTTGATTTTATTTAAAAAAAAATTTGTCAAAAAAGAATCATACAAGGAAAAAAATTATCCGCATCCTCAATCACCAATACTTTTTATAATCAAAAAAAAAAAAAAAAAAAAAAAAATAAAACGCTCCCAAAAGAATCAAAGAATGAATTTCATTTTTTTGCAGGCATTTTCTTTGATTGTTGATTATCCTTCTTCCTCACAACTTCCTCATCTGCTTCTTTAATTTCACGATCAGCCTTTTGTTTATGACTTTCTTTTTCAATAGCCAACTTCTGATCAAAAGGTAAATTTGGAGAAGGTTCTTTTAGAGGTTGAACATATTTATCATTTAATTCGTGTTTTTGTTCACCCTTAACATCGGTATAAGATTGAGCGATGTGTGAAACATGAGATTTTGTATCATAACGTGGTGAAGACATGATCCAGATTTTTTATTTATTTTTTAAATTTTTGAAAGTTTTTGATTGACACTTATATTCTGTTTATGCTGTTAACGAAATGATTACGAAAACATTTGATCATGGTAGTTTTAAATTTATAAAGTACCTCACAAGTTTTTTCTCGTTAACATATAAAGTTAGGTTGCGCTCAATAAAAATTTCTTCTAGTCCAGATTTTTAAAGTTACATTCATTAAATCGTCATAACGTTGGGGGTAAATGTTTAAAGTTATATAATTTTTTTTTAATTAGAGAATTAAGTAAATATAACCATATGACTCTAATCATAAATAACATTACAACTTTTTTTTCTAATCTAATACCGAACCTGCGAGAATTTTTGACAGATATAGATAATTATATCATACTTATGTTATATTAAATGAAAAAGGAAAAGTTAATAAAAATTTACACAAGAAAGGGAAAGGGAAAGGAAAAGGAGGTAAGGGAAAGATGAAGGATAACGTGAAAAGTTAATAAAATTACAAGAAGAGTAAACTAAGCTGATCAACAGTTAAGAAACATTTTTAAAAATGAAGAAAATTTTTTTTCCTACGCTCACTCTTGTTCTAAATAAAATTAATATGCAACAATGAATTAGACCAGTGTCTCTTCGTTTACATCAAAAACAACATATATTGATTCCTATATTAGTGCTATAGACAATGGTTCATAACCACGATCATTATGGTTAATTTGTAACTTAAAATTATAACTTTCACTACTACTTTCACTTTTATGATTAGTAAAATCCTCGTCCCCGACTGACGACTCATAATCACTTTCTACTAATTCTTCTATGCACGATTTCATTTCTTCAATTCGATATGGTTTACTTAAAAACCTATCCATACCATGTTTTATGCACCTATCTTTTTCTTTTCCTAACACATTACCAGTACACGCTACAATAGGTATATGTTTATGATGTCGATGCTTAAGAGACGATGGATCGAGACAACGGGAATTTCTTGAAGATGCATGTAAATTAGAATTAGACAAGGATATTGGTGATGGTAATTGTGAATGCGGGCAGGATGAGGTGGGGGACTCTAAAGATGACGACGATGATAATGTTGATGATGATGATGAAGAAGATGATGATGATGATGATGATGATGATGATGCATATGAAACGTTTGATATTATTGGCGAAGGTTGCGTGTTTATATGGAATGAAGATTTTGATGTTGATGACGATCCTGGTGGAGTAAGCGGAGGTGTGGAAGCGTCGTGTGATGATATGTTTTGAAATTCACAATCTTGTGAATCACATTCACAAGCTTCACGTTCAGCTTCTCTAATCTGACGAGTCAATGTATACCCATCCTAATAATAATTAATAAAAATAAGACATTAAATTAAGAAAGTGACAATAATTTAATCAAAAATATATAATATAAAAGTTAATAAATAATTTACCATATTAGGCATCTGTAGATCAACAAAAAGAATATCAAAATTCTCTTTTTTCATTTTCTCTAATGCTTCTATACCATTTGCAGCTACGGTGACTGCTTCACCCATTTTTTCCAAATATTTTATCGCAACTTGTTGATTGATTTCATTATCCTCAACCATAAGAACCTTTGTTGGTTTCTTATGCCTCCGTTGACTTCCAAAATTTCTTCTGTCACTCGAATTAGTTGAAATAGAACTTGGACGTGAATTGGAATAATTCGCAGAAGATATCGATGATGAAGAATCTATTGAAATAACACTGTTAACAGGAGACCGATGTCTTTTTGATAAATTTTCCCGGCCATATTCAGAAACATTGTCTTTAGCATCATCTATAAAAATTCCCTTATCTGAACCTTCATTTCCGCTATATGTTTCTTCACAAAAAGAAGCTCCGGTATCGGAATCGTCCTCAACAACTTCAGGTACGCCAGTATACACGGGAAATGTAAACCAAAAAGTGCTACCTTTACCAAATACGCTTTCCACTCCAACTTTACCACCCATTTTATCAGCCAATTCTTTACAAATACTCAAACCTAAACCAGAACACCTATGTGATTGCTGATGGTTAGGTGACCTCGAACCATCAATATTCCCCTCATTGCGACTTTTCATTTCACCAAATGATGAAACTAGTTTTGAATATGGTAAGAAAAGACGTTTAAGGTCTTTTTGCGGAATTCCAGGACCGTCGTCTTCAACTGAACATCTAGCCATAAATCCTTCCTTACCATCCGGTAATTTATCAGATGCGACCTCAAGACGTACTGTCACTTTTCCGGATCCGGTATGTTTGATTGCATTTGTTAAATAATTCAATAAAATTTTACGCACGGTGTCTTCATCTCCATACCATTTGTTTTCTAAATCTTTTACTCGAGATAAAATCTCGATGTTAATACCGTCGTTATTTATTTGATATTTTTGACCAGCTATTTGCAAAGTCGCTAAATCGTCTTGTAAATAAAGCTCTGTCCCATTTGTTTTAGCCAATGCAGTGACAGTTAAGAAACCAAATTCGACTACCTCCCTCAATCTTAAAGGTCCAATATCTGAAGTTGTTGTACCATGAGATTGGGTTTGACATAAATCAAGTGATTGGTTAATGATATTACACATATAACTGCTTATTGTTGAAATAGCTTCGGCATATTCGCGCTGTTCTTTTGAGAGTGCAGTGTCCAGTAATAAAGTTGTGAAGCCAATTATCCCGTTCAATGGATTGCGAAGTTCTAAAAAAAAGGGGGAAAAAAAAAAATAATTTTTTAATAAAAACAATTACATTGACAGTTTTTAGGGATTTTGATATCAAAAATGAGAAAATCTCATATATAATGTTTATTGTCAAAATATATATATGGAGGGTTTTTCCTTCTTTTTGGGGGAGGAAGATAAATCACGAGAACTGCAGAATTCAAAATATCTTACATACCGTGGCAAATGAAGGAAACAAAATTATTTGCTTCTTTATCACGAGACTCTCCTTCGACATTTTTTGGCAATAGTTTACGGATAAATGTACGATTATCCACCAGATGATCAGAAGCATCTGTTATATCGAAACCTACAAATGACCAAGCACCATCGGGTTGAAGACCTTGAGTCCATATCTCCAATAAACAATAACTTCCATCTTTTTTCCGATGACGAAAAGCCTGCCTTTGTAAAGTAGTACTACCATTTTCGACAGTCCATTTAGCAAGGTAAGTTCGAACTTCAGTTATATCATCAGGATGAATATAGGAGTAACCGTCAGTCCCAAGTAATTCATCTGTTTCGAAACCAAATATCGATTTACAAGATCTAGAAATCTCTCTGATAATTCCGGTCACATCATATGTAATTGATATACGATTATCGGCTTCATTTAGTACGAATTCCTGGAATTTTGAGTCAGTTACATCTCGAATCGTACTAATTAATATCAAATTTTTTACGCTTTCAGCTACAAAGACCGAATCAACAACTCGACTATCCGAAATTGCCAAGTTCGTTTTATTTAATAAATTCTCTTGATATAAATTATTATTGTCATCCACATTTTGACAATTGTTGCCGGATCGGTCTAAATTATACTTCAAATTATCATCATCTGTATACTCTATAGCATCATAAAATTGTTCATGCTCATCATCATCATCATCACCCCCCTCATCTCCATTTTCACCGCTTCTTGTTTCAATATGTTCCTTCCCAAGAATAGAAGAATTTCTTGAATATACTTCGGTTGGTGAAGGGTGTATCGTAAAATTTTTTTCTTCCATACCATTATTATCTGTAGAGAATCCCGGAAACGTACATGTACGCGTTGAAAACTCGAGCATAATAGGCCTTTTGCTTATAAATGTTCGACATTTAATTGTCCGACAAACATAAGTACGTTTACTTAATATCTGTACATTGTTCATTAAATGATTACGCAATGATGTATCTTCGTATAAATCTAGAGGTTCAAGTAATGATGTATAATGACTACCTATAAAAGAATTTGGATCTGGATTATCATTAACATTATTTGAATTTTGTCTCTTGGAAGGACGATATCTCTCCAATAAACATAATGCAGGTCTATTGACATAGAGAATGCGTCCATTTACATTTGTTACCAAAGTCGGCGAAGAATTTTCAAGAATGTCAGAATAAAAAGAGTTCATTGCGTGATCCACTTGACTCTTATGTTCCTGACTCTTGTGTTCTCAATTAATATAATCTGTGAATTTGGTGTACTAGGGAAGGAAAAAAATATATAATATGTTCAATAAATGATAATATTTTTTTTTTTAATTATAAGTAACCAAATTTTAATAGATCTATTTTAATTACGAACCAAATTTAAATTATTAAAAAATTACAAATTTTTTTTTATCTACCTAAAACCTTATGCCCAGATATTATAAATATAAAAATAAAAGGAATAATAAATACAGTTAGATACTATATAATAAATCATCAGTTTGGGAAATGACATCTATTCCTTCTTTACAATTCCAATACATCTTGCTTATTCCCTTTTATATCTTTTCATTATTCATTGTATTAGTGGAATAACTCGCCGGCATTAGGTCGAAACTTCTGTTTCGATACAATTCGTCTTATCTAAATTCGAACTTGCTAACGCCTTTTTTTTTTTATTTTTATTTTACTAATTTAAAAACTTTTGGTTGTACACGAGAAAAATTTACAGTCAACAAGTACCTTTATGAATTATTTCGAACCAGTGGATCAAAAATATTTTTTTTAATTATTTATGTTCTCTTCGCCTTACAATCTTCGCCTTAAAATAAACTACTCGTTAATCCACAACAATATATATGTTTATATAATTGGCAAAATAAAAAAAGTGAACTTTGTAAAATTGAGGGAAAAAAAAAATGTAAGGTTGGTAAGTAAAAAGATAGGGTCTCAGTGCTCTTAGGAATAAGGAGGAAGGGAAAGAGATTACGCATGAATTTTGAATTTCTGGACTAAAAGTTGGGAGAATGTTGTACAAAATGACGAAATTTGATCATTATAGAGCTTAGATAATGGCTAGCGGAGCCCGGAACTCGTGTTAAACTACTAACGAATTTTACATGTTTTTCATGATATCATTATGACGTCTTGTTGCTTTGTACTACTATACGTCATAGATTAATTTCAAAACGACTAACATTGCATTGTGTCACAGCCATGCACTCTATCATTTACTTTATTGAACAAATCAATTTTTAGCCAAGAATCAAGATTTTTATATTTTATTCGATGATCTTTTTTATTAGAATAAAAATGAGCAAATTCTACATTTATTATTTTTTTAAATAAAAAAAATTTTAAATACCCTCGTGTATAATACCCTCCCCCGGTTTTTGGGGTACAAATTTTGAAAATACCCGAGAGAGATTTTTTTTTTTTTTTTTTATTTTATAGCCAAATAAATTATTAATTAAACGGGTATATCTTTTTATTAATTCTTAAAATAAAATTTCAATTAGACAAAATAATATACAAGTATATAATATATATTATCATACATTTAAAATTTTTTATATAAAATTTTATTTATATAAATAAAAATTTTCACATATTTATTAGTTAATATCATTTTATTATTTATTAAATAGGCAAATTTTTTCTATGAACTTTAAAAAAATAAATAAATTATTAAATATCCTGCTAATTTTAAAATTAACAAAAAGTATAATTATTAAACAGGTAAATTAAATTGTTAGTCAAGTAAATTAATTTGTAATTAAAGTTCTTTTTATGTAAATTTTTTATACAAATTATATATGAAAACTATAAGGTAAATCTTTTGTAAATCATTATTAGAATTTTTTTTAACAAATTTATTATTATCAAAAACCTATTTTTACTTGATTTTTAGTTTATTTTTTTCTAAAAATTAATTAAATATTATTATTAAAAATACAAATATTTATGCTGCAATTTAAGAATAAAATAAAATACTAATTAATATAAAAAAGTTAAAAATTAAATTAATTTGATTATCAATAAAAATTAAAATATGACTAGTATTTATTATAAAAACTCTAAACAAAAGTCTCTTAAAATCATTTTTAATATTGTATTTTTCAGAATTATTGATTAGAATTAAATCAAATTTTAATATGTTTTAAATATAATAATATTATTTAATTTACAAATATTAAAAAATTGATGTAAATAGAGCTCTGAACGGGTTGAGTCAAGTCAGTATCTTATCTTATCTGGTCTGAAGCATCAGGTCAGGTTAGATTATAAGTAATATTTCAGATAACATTAAAAAAATTGAAAAAACAGTTTTTTGAAATATTTTAGTATTTAGTAATCCAAAATGGTTTATGATTGTATCAATATTTATATGTTAAAAAGTAATAAAAAGACTTAAAATTTCAGTTCTTTTAATTACCTTGATCACTAATTTATAAGAATTCTGTATTTACAACTTATGATAATACTGAATTTTATAACGTATTAGTTAATATTGATTAAGAAGAAGTTTTTTCTCACCTTTTATGAGTTATCTACTATAATTCCTTTGTCATATATATAAAGATTTTAACCTCAGATATATTATGAATATGTCTTGATTATCTTTTATTAATGATAGTACTTTTAAGACTATCTTCATTTTCATACCTAATTCAATATATATAGATAACACTATTTGAATTACTGATAGTCATTCAAAACTAAAAAATATCTTTATTATTATTCAATCTTTTTTGATCTTGATTCTATATAAGTCAATATTGAAAAATCCTTTATTCTTATATTTGAGTTTATTACCATTGATATTTCTTTTCAAAATTCATATTTAAATAAAAGTCTTATAATTTTACTAAATATTTAAGTGTTTGGATCTTAGTACTTTATAATAAAAACTTTAATAAACAATAAATTGATAAGAAAATATCTAGAATTAAAATTTAAACTACTAATTGATAAAATAATTAAAATTTTTATTCAATTACATTCTCATTCTTTAACTAGAATACTATTCTTAACTAATAGTTTTCTCTTTTAAAGAATATTATATTATATTTTCTCATATTAGAATCTTTTTCAAATATAAATTCAAATTTAATAAGGCCATTCTTAATAGTACTTTATATCAGTATTATCATAGGACAGGAATATAGATATAAGACAGTATAATTTTAAGACATATTTCTAATTTTATGTTCAGAACATATTTAAAATAATATATCTATTAAATTATAAATATAAAATTAAATATAAAATAATATAGAAATATTTAATAATCATAAAAGTTAAAATAAAATCTATTAGTTTATTATATTAAGATATATTTAATAATAGTATTTTTAAATTTTTTAAGTTAGTAATTATTAATATATATTAATTTTTTAATTTTTAAAAATAATTTATTATCTAATTAAATAATTATAAAAAAAAAATAATTTATTAAATTATTTTATTAAGATCTATTAAATGATAATATTTTTGTATTTTAAAATTAATATTAGTAAAAAATATATAAATTTAAAAATTTAATTATTTTTAACAATATTTTATCTTTAAAAAATTACTAAAATATTAATTTTTTTTAAAATTTTATTTAAAAATATTATAAATTTATAATAATTAAAATTAATTTTAATTAATAAAATAAAATTACTTAAAAATTTATAAATAAACAGTTTAAAGAATAAATCACATAAATTTTTTTAATATTTATAAAATATTCAAATCTTTATTAAATAAACCAAAACTATTAAATATTATATCATCATAATAATAAATGTAAAAAAATTAAAAAAGTAAATTAAGATCATTTTTAAAAAGAGTTCTTAATATCCATTTTGCATTACTATCAATAGCAGAATAAGTAATATTATCTATTATATTTTCTGAATCATCATCATTATTAGTTAATTTTTTTTCTTTTAATATATTTATATAATCTTAAAAATATTTATCAAATTGATTTTCATATTTATTTAATCATATTTATTATCTAAATTTGAATAATTTTTTATTAAAATTTTATTATTTTTTCATTGAATTAATATTAATATCAGTAATATTAATATCAGTATCTAATATGATAAAATCAGATATAATATTATTAAAATTAAAATGTTGAAAATATGTAATATCAGCTTTTAATTTACTCATTATAAAAGCTTTAGATGACTATAATAAAAAAATGATTTAATATCTAATAAATTGATTAATATATATATAAATAAAAATTAATATATCTTTAATCAATTACGTCTATTTATTTATAAAAAATCTCATATATTTTTAAAGTCTTTTTACAGAAACTGTAAAGTCTAATTCATTCGTAAAATATCTAATATAATACTAATATTTTCAAATATTATTATTAAATTTGTATGTATTAATATCAAATAATACTTATTTAAACAAAAATCATCAAATTCTTAAATAATATACTTTAGTTCTTTTTCTGACTATATATAATAATAATATGTAAGCTATTTATTAAATGTTGAATAATTAAAATTAGATATTGTATTATTAAAATATTCTATTTATATTTAGATATAACAAATAAGATAATATAAGAAGTAGATATTCTCATTCTTTTCAATGTTGTTTAAGTCTATCAATTAATTTTGCAACAAGTTCAATATTAGAATAATTTAATTAATATTGACATAAATATTCTAAACTATATATTACTTGAAATACGCATATTTTATCAGATTGTAAAACATTAAGTATTTCAATAAGGATTAAGAATATTAATAAATAATATAAGATTTTTTCAAAAGTTATTAGAATTAATTATTTCAAATATAATATATAAAATAATTAAATCTTCTTTTTGTTTACAATGAATTTTTATAATAGGTATTTATATTTAATAGCTAGCATCTAAATAATAAATTTTTAATACTTTTTTAAAAAATAAATATAATAATTATTAAATAAAATTTACTTACTTGTAATACTTATTAAGTTTTTAAAAGACTTAAACACATTTTATAAATACTATTCTATCTTGTTTTATTTGAAACAATTAGTATTATATATTTATTATAAATTTATAAATTTTATATTATATTTTTTTTAATTATCTAATAAAAAATTTGTTATTTGAATTTCAAAAATATGTTGTAAGTTTATTAGTATGATCAACTGTAACTTTAAATTCTGTAGATTTTTTGAAAATTTAATTTATACAAAGGTTAATTAATATGTAAAACATGATAAAAATATAACTAATCTTATTAAATCCTTAATCTATGTCTAATATAAAATAGAATTTTAATATTTAAAATAAATTAAAGAATAAATTAATAAATTAATAAAACTTACCTAGATATTACATATAGGTAGTGTTATAGCAAAAAAGTGAGATGAGCTAACTAATCTAATTTTATAATTTATAATTATTATATGACTATTGATCTAACTTTTTAAAAAATAACTTTTTCTGACCATAATATAATAATAGAAAATGTGTATTTTTAGAAATTTTTATTGCCTTTTTATTGAAAATCCTTAAATTTTTTTTATAAAAGCTAGTAAATATAGTATCCATTTTAATAATAAAAATGCTAATAAAATTATATTAGCTTTTTTAGAAAAACTAAACAATACTTTTTTTTTGAAAATTTAAGTTTAGAAAATGAAAAAGATATATCAGATAACTATGTATTTAATTCTAATAATGATATTAAAAATCTTGAAAAAGATTTTGATAAAATAAATCTAAATAACTTTAAATTATAGAAAATTATATTGAAGATAAAGTTTATGATAATTTGAAATTAAAAATTAAAAAATTTTTTAGAAAAGGAAAATGTATCTATTATTCTAAGAATCTTTATTTTAAACAAATTAGTTATAAGTAGTTTTTTGAATATTAAATTGAATTTGAAGGTTTGAATAAAAAATGTAGAATATGGTTATTAAAGGATAACTCATAACCTTTTAAAAGGATGAAAATATAAAAAAAATTACTAATAATAATAGAAAATACTTGTGCTTTAATTATTATTATAATAATAATATTCTAATATATTGTATTACTTATTAGGCTTTTATTAAAGTTATTCATAAATATTTAGATATCATAATACAATATTTACAAAAATGTGATCTTGAAAAATATGTAAATAAAAATACTGGTAAAACTTCAAAAAATATGAACTATATAGAAGTAAATTTAGATATAGTATATAATGTATTTAAATTTTTAAAAAATTATTCTAATATACATAGTATACCTTCACCTGGACAGCATTGCAATGAAATTTTATACTAGTTGTATTTCTTCTAATTAGTTTTAGTTATTCTTTAGTATATCATATCTATGTGCAAATTTACAAGAAAAATATAGTATAAAAACTTATATTATAATTAAATTAACCTTCATTAATATTTGAAAAGTTCTGACTTATATGAAACTTATGAAATAATAAAAATGAGCATTCAGTATACTATATAACATAAAAAAAATTAGAGGTTATAGAATATTATTTGGCTCATTTAAATTGTATATAGTAAGAATATGAATATTATAATACTAATATTATAATTACAGTTAAAGATAACAAGCGTAATTCAAATGCAGTTAAATCTTAAGTATTATTTAAAATATTTAAAAGTAGTACAGTCAACTCTTGATTTAGCGAATTCTTGATATAACGAATTTTTTGAACAAATATAATAAAAATACTCTTATTATAGCGAATTGGCCAATCAAATCTCTTAAAATCTTCACTATAGCCTTATAGCGAAGTTGAAGTCTAGAACATAGAGTTCATTATAACAAGAGTTGACTGTACTCATATTACATATAATTGGGTTTAAAATATACTTATTCCTTATTCACCATAATAAATAGAATCTTTATTTTTCAAAAGTTCTCAAAAGATTCATTTATTTAGTATTTGTAATATTAGTAACATTTTTTATACATAACAGATTAATTATATAATTAATAAAGTCAAATACCTGATAAAAAAAGGTGTAAACTACATAATAAGCTTAATTTAATATGCAATTCAAAAATATAATTATAGGAAAAAAATTGGTCATTAATATGTGATAATTATATAAATCAAAACAAAATAATTATTTATTATTTTTATTTATGGCTAATTGATTGTAGTATTTATAATGAAATTGAGTTAAACTTTATGATACCTGATTATAATAAATTTATTTGTGATAGCTACTTTAATTTAATTAAAATTTTTTATTATAAAAGTAAAATAAATACTATAGATAATGTGATTTTAATTTTACCACAATTAATTTTAACTTTACTTAGCATTATTTTAATA
>CAJVPP010001453.1:0-19877 GCA_910592005.1 Funneliformis mosseae | reverse complement strand
TACTTTTTTACCATTTTATAACAGTTTTGAAAATAATTTACAATATATTTTTCAAGATGACAATGCTTCAGTTTATAGAGCAAGTGCAGTTAATCAATGGAAAGAGAGTAATTCAGTATTAAGTTTTCTGTGGCCTGCACAAAGCCCGGATCTTAATCCAATTGAACATTTATGGAATATTTTGGAAAGAAAAGTTTGAGTACACAAACCTCATCCAAAAAATATTAGGGAATTAATGATAGTTTTAGAAGAGGAATAAAATCAAATCGAACCTGAAATTTTAGTAAATTTAGTTGAAAGTATATCACGAAGGGTTCAAGCTGTAATAGATAGTTGTGGCAATCTAACTAGATACTAATAATATAAATAAAAAATATAAGCTTTTCTGCATTACATATATAAATTTTGTAAAAATTTTATTAATAAATTGTTAAGTAATAAACGTTAAAATCAGTTATAATTTTAAATTATCAGTAAATGATCGGTAAGTGATCAGATATTTTTTGGAAGGAAGTATACATAGTATTATAATAAATAAATTAAAATGGTTTAATATTTAGCTTTTAGATCATTCTCTAGCTTTGTTAAAATTTCTTTACAAGATTTCTTCCTCAATATTCCTAACCTATATTCTTTATAAAAAGGAAGCTTGAATGATTGAACTGAAATATTTGGAAGATTTTTTACTATTCTTGATGTGTCATGTAATACTTTAATGATTGGTGATGATACTTATGGTTAAGGTTAAAGAAAATTTTATTTTGTGGTGATATTCTAAATTAATCTTCTCTAAGTTATACAATATGCTGATTTTTCATTGACCAATTTGCATATCATGTGATAAAAAATCACTGCTGAAAATTTGAAATAATTGTCAGATTAAGACTTCCAACATCATATTAATAACATTAACTTAAATTCAAATTTTGTACTAATTTATTTTTAATAAATCTATAAATTAATTCAAATTTTTATTTATAACTAGTAATATTTTTTATTATATACAATTAAATACTTTTATAATGAATATATACAATTAAAATAAATAATAAAATTAATTAAAATATATAAATAATAAATAAAATTAAATAATATACTTTTTAAAATTATACAAATTAAAATAAATAATTAATATAATAAGTACTTTTAAATTATATTCAAATTAAAATAATTAAAAATTTTAAAAATTATATATAAATATTATTTTTTTTAAAATGTAATATATACAAATTATTTAAATTAAAGAATTTTTTATATATATTAATTTTTATGTATATACTTAATTTATTCTTAATATGATCATTTTTTAACTAAGATTTAATATTATAATAGTCTGATCTAAATATCTATTTATTTGCAAATAGATAATTTACAGACTTTATTATAGATACAGATTGCTATTCACAGAAAATTTGAGTAAATCTAGATAAATTTACGCAGATAAATGCTGTTAAGCCTAAACACTACATTGTTAGGATAACAAAACTTATTTGCTAATAGGAAGTTTTAAGTTGTAAACTATGAAAGAAATAAACACAAATTTATTTAAGTTGAAGGATCAGGTCATCTTTATTGATAATTTATATTTTAAGGAATTAGATATTTACAAAGATATAATTTTAATATTGTTAAGATTATATTTTATTAATTATATGATAAAAAAAACTTATTAGTTTGTTAAGGTAACAATACAGGATATTTATATAAAATATAATTATAAGATAGAGATAATAAATATAATAAAAAAAATAAAGATAACTATGAAAGTAAATATATTAATGATAAATATAATAATAAATATAATAAATATCACAACAATAATCATAATAGCAATGAAATTAGTAAAAATAATGATCACAATTTTTCTAATAATCATTGGTAGCATTAACTAATACAGTCATTTAGTGACGTAAACAGGTTATTACTAATAATACATTTAAAGGATAAATCTATTATTTAAATAATAATATAATAAAGCAAATAATAATAGATAAATTTTATCAATATTCAAAAAAATGTTATTAGAAAAATTAAAAGTATTATAGTATAATTTTTTTATTATTTTTATATTTTTTAAGCTATTATTCTTTTTGTAACAATGTGAAAAAAATAACTAAATTTTGATTAATTTTTTCTTAATTTTAATGAAAAATCTCATTTAGTTAAGCATTAATTTTTTTTACAAAAAACTAAATTTTCTAATATGTTTAACGTTAATTGTATTCTTTTTATAGTCATTACATTATCAGCTTCGCTAAAAAGTCTTTTACTTAATGTTAAAGTAATAGAAATGATCAAGTATTTTCTTGCTAATTTTGATAATATTGAAAATTGAGTCTGATTAATTTTCTACTATAATAAAGGATAGTCATTAGAATAAACCTTAAGTAAAGCTAAATAATTAGCTATTTTATTATATATGATATTATTTTAAAACATTTTTACTAATAATAAATTTAATAAAATAAACTGTAATTTAACTTCTTGATCTTTATTAATCAAATCCTTTACATCTTAATAAATATCCCTTAACTATTCTTGAGTATTAATGTATAATGAATTAGAAGCAAATTCAAGTTCTTTAAATCTTGGATCTAATAAAGTAGCTAATATTCCTTACTCCTGAGAAACTTCCCAATAATAATTCATTGATTGATATAGTACTGCTTTAACATGATTTTTAAGATTTGTGCAATTTTGTAATATATTAATATTAATTTTTCTACATTTAGGATGTTTAGTAATAGGTTCATCTTCTGATGTATCTTTGTAATAAATATTATTATCAAAAGCTGTATCTGAACTTGTTAAATCTACAACCTCTATATCAGAATCATCTGGTAAAATATTTTGACTAATTACTGCTAATACACTATAGATTAAATTAATAGTTATATATTTACTACTACCTAAATATTCAGTAGCTTCAGCAAAATCTTCCAAAATTCTAATTATTTTGCTTATTTCTTATTACTCATTTCTGTTAGATTTATACAGTGGTATACAAAAAAATGACAAATTTTAAATCATGTTGATTCAATAACTATTGCATCAATTAAATAATATAATATATTATTTTAAAGCTGAAATACAATATATTTTAATAAAAAAAATTTAATATGATATTCTTTCATCATTTTTTTCAATAACCTTCTTATAACACTACAGCATTGAGTTTACAAGATTAATTAGAAGGCTATTTGGTATTTTTTCCACTCTTTACCCAAAAAAATGTTTTTTATCATTTTTTTTAATTTATTTTTATTTTTCTCTTTCTTTAATTTTACTTTTTAATTTATTTTTTTTTTAATTTTTTTTGTTTTTGTTTTTTAATTTATTTTTATTTTTTTCCTTCTCTTTTTTATTTTTATATTTTTAATTTTTTTTTGATTTTATTTTTTAATTTTAATATTTTTTTCTCTTTTTTTCCTCCTATTTTTTTTGTTTTTATTTCTCTTTACAGATGCTGATAATATAAGAATTAAAAAATTTTGATAGCTAATTGCTGAAGTTCATAATTT
Organism: Funneliformis mosseae; assembly: GCA_910592005.1. Taxonomy (NCBI): domain Eukaryota; kingdom Fungi; phylum Glomeromycota; class Glomeromycetes; order Glomerales; family Glomeraceae; genus Funneliformis; species Funneliformis mosseae. The sequence goes on along the minus strand of CAJVPP010001453.1, from coordinate 16,356 downwards.
GGCTATGATTGCTATTATATAGAAAGACTAAGGGTAGATGATGATATTTAAATTATTTTACTAGAAAATGGTAAGGACCATTGTGAAATCCAGAACGTGAAAGATGTAAAAATGTAGCAGAAATGTGGCGGAGGTATAGAGAAAATATTCTGAAGATATTCACTTCAGACTTTCCGTTAATGTAAAAAAATTCTTTCGTCGCAATATCACGCATTCGTTCACTAAACAATATCTTCTTCAAATAGTTCATATTTAAAAGGTTACTTCATATAAAGAACTTGCGAAGGTTACAAGAAAGGAAGCTCGAAGAAGGATAACTAGTTTTATTAATACTGAAAGAAGACACAATTTAACATAACAATATAAAGCATTAAAAAAAATAGGAACAAAGCATCAAAATATTATTTTAATTCACATTTCTTAAAAAAAATGGCAATACAAATAAAAAAAAAAATATAAAGCAAAATTTTTTTTTTAATGTAAAAAGATTTTAAATAAATTTGATAAGATTTGGGAAATGATCACGAGCAACACTGACAAATACAGTAATTGAACATCATCATCTTATAGGTCAAGCAGGTGAACAGAATGACATTTTGTATCACTAAGCCTAAATTATAATAGTCCTTCACTACGCTTCGGACTAATTATCATATAATAAAGCTTTTTAGTGAAACTTTACTAACTCGATAAATAATATTACAGATTTCTTCTGATTAAACAATTTGTTAATAATTGTTGTAAATTCAAAATATCTAGTTACTTTTAAATTTGTATTCTAAAAAACATAGATTTAACATATAAGCAGCCATTATAATAGGATTAATAAATATTTCCATTTTTTTTAAATAAGTTACTAAATATTTTTAAATAAATACTATGAAACTTTACTAAATTGTTCTATTAATTTACTATAATATGAATAAATTATTAAGAGAGTAAATATATTTGATTCAAAAGACTTTAATACTATTTGTTTTAAAATATTAATCATCAAATCTACTATTTCTAATAATATATTATTTCTTATTATTTGATTCATTTTTTTAACAAATTAAAGGATTTATCAATGATTATTCAAGAGCAATTCTTAATGTTTAAAGTAATTGAAACAGCTAAAATGTATACATTATTATGTAAGTATTGATAAAACTAATGTAATCTTCTTATTATAATTTTCTAATTAAATATATTTAATTTTGCTACTACTTATAGATGATATCTAAAATAGATTACTATTGATTTTACATTATTAATTATAACTTTAATTTCATCAAATAATAAAATATCTTTAATTAAAAGATTAATAATATGAGAGTTACACCTAAGACAAATAATATTAGAATATTTTTTTTTTAATATTTCTTTATGCTACTTTCATTATATTAGTTATATCTGTAATAACTGCTAAAATTTTTTGAATACCAATAATATCCATTTATTGAATTATTTGATCTGCAATCCATTCCACTATATGAAATTCTTTATCTAAAAAAGTTGTATCAAAAAAAAATAGTTTTGGAATACAAATAATAAAATTATATATTAAATCTCTATTAATGTTAAATCAACCATCAGAAACTATATAAAGAGTTGTTACTTTTAAAATTTATTCATTTACTTATATACTTACATTTTCATAAACTTTATCTAATAATTTATTAACAAATTTTTTTCTATTTGGAAGTTTAAAAAAATGGTTGAAGATATTTATAAAATTGAATAACAAAGAAATTATTAATAAAGGTAAATGGTATTCTAGTTGAATATAATATCTAAGCTAATAAAAATTTAAGAGATTTTTTTTTTTCTTTTATACTATCAATAAATTATTTAATTTTTGATTTGTTTTTTAAATCTATTTATTTTATAAAGAGATGTATTTGTATTATTTAAAGAATATTCTGTAATATTTAAAAGTATATAATTTTGTATTAGAATAGTTTTTTGTAATTTAGCATTACTTTATATATTTAAATACTCATCAAGATGAGCTTGTATTTTTAAAGGAATAGCTTTATTGAAACTTTAAAACAATTATTACATTTTACAGAAGAATGTAAATTTAATTTGATCTCATTATTTTCTATTGAACTTTGTATAATAATTATTCAATAATTTTAAATAGTTCCCTTCTTTTTTATACTATAATCTATAAGATTTCTAAATTTGCATTTTTATTGATACATTCTTCTGTCAACTCTAAGACAATATAAAGAGTTATAACATGTGTGTTACTATAGTTTATTGATTAATTTGATATAATCTTGTGAACTATTATTTTTTATCATCACATTTTTAACATAGATGTTATTCTGATATAGCTATATTAATTTTCAGATTGATTATAATAACTATTGAATCTATATATTATATTATGTTATTTATTTTTTTTTTATTTTTTTTTAATTACTTCTAATTGATTACAGATATATTTTATACCTTTTTATATTATACATATGTATACTTTCTGATGTTATCATTTATATCAGAATTACTAATTTTTCAAGTTTTATTAAAATAATAATATATTATAAATGAATATTTTAAAACGTTTATTAAAGAACCAAAAGATAATATATAGATTATTTATAATATTCTTTATATGATGCTTTACAAAATCTGAATCTTCTCTATTATCTGGTATTAATAGATAGAGTTCAAACTAATAACATTAGCTATATTAAAGGTAAAAAATATCAGTTCTTAATGGCCTATCTACTTGACTATATCTAAAAACTCGTAATGTTTAGTTATCTAAAACTGTCTTAAACTATGTAATCCTTTCTCATATTTTATTATCTAATCTGCTATTCAATTATTTTTATTGTTAATTATTTCTTAGATATCTGTTATCCTTTATTTAAGTGCTGATTAATGTAAATTTTTCCTTATAAAATTCTCTATTTCATTATAAAGTTTAAAGTAAAATATCTCCATCTGAAATATCTTACAAACTTTTCATCTTTATACTATAATAAATACTTAAAATATTTAACCAGTTTGATATTTTAAGACTATTCAAAATAAAAATCATCATATCTGTATAGATAAAAGGTTAGAAATACTCTTATTATATATCTAGATATATTAAATTCAATAATAGGAATGCCTTCAATTTCTGGTTAAATCAAAGAAGAATTATTACTTTACATACAGTTAAATATATCATTAATAGCATTATTTTTTGCTATATTAAAGGTAAAGATGGTATAAATAAATGTAATATTTATTCATTTTTATTTCTTTTATTATCTGATATATTGTCTGTTATTTCATCAGAAATTTACTTAAGCTGATTACTAATTACAGATAATTTCATTGTTAATAATTATGTCTTTATAGTAAATGTTATTTTTTTTTAATTAAAATAGTATTCTAGCAATTTTTTTGTGAACATACAATAAATCTCTGAAATTTACTAAATCATTTGTTAATTGCTATCACATTAAGAGTATATTTAATGATGATAAATATCATGAAAGCTGATTTGTGAATTCTTGTATGTTTTGAGAAAAGATTATAATATTTCTTCTATAGATATTTTGACCTTTTTAAAATTAATATACTAATATTACTGTGAAAATTTAAGTAATTAACATCTCTTTGATTTCTATAAGACCTTTTAATTTTTTCATCTAGGATCTATATTGTTTTTGGCTAAAAACTTCTTTAATGATATCTTTTTATGTAATAATATTAGCATTTGCTGATCATCATTGATAGAATTCGTTTATTGCATATGAGACAAAATTTATACCTAATGTTAGTCATTTTATTATAGAATTTCTGTAATAAACTATGTTTTCTTTGCTAATAGTTATGACTGAAAGTAGTCTATTATTTATGGATGAGTTATTATCTCTTTTTTGATTTTATATTGCTAGTACATTATGAATTTTGTAAGTTTTAAAGATGTACTTTATATTTACATTCATTCTTAAATCTAAGATAAATCTTACATTTTTTAGTAGTCTCATCAGAACTTTTTTCATTCTTTATTTTCGCATATTTGTAAGCCTATCTTCATAATCTTTTGATGATTTATTTGCTTATTGTTTTCATTTTTTTCACAATCATATGTAAGACGTTCTTCATATTGTTCATTTATCTCATCATTTTTTTCTTTATGCTTTTTGAGAGTCTTAGAATTAGTAGGTTTATTACTCATTTTTTTATATTGAACTTTGATTTGAAGAATTTTATTGTAAATAATTTAATTTTATTATTAAAATAATACAATCTTATTAATTATTAGTATGATATTATCTGTTATTGGATTAAGAAATTAGAAAAAATCAAATTATATAGTTTTGGGTTATTAAGATTCTTGTTTCAAATCAATTTTACATTTAAATACAATTGGAACTTTATTATATAAATTTTTTTTTATAAGGCCATTGTGATAGATAACGAACAAATTTATAAGCTGGTACAAACACAATTAAAAAGCATTAATATTGTACATATGCATTATTGTTTAATTAAAACGCAATGATATTTATTTAATAAACTTCTATAGTCTATTTTATTAAGAACTTGTTTGTGTTATATTTTCTAATAGTTTATTTTATTAAGATTTTTTATGTTACATTTTCTAATAGTTGGTTGGTTATTATTATTAAAACTAATTAATTAGACACGTGAGTTAACTTGATTTTTTAATAGAAATTTGTGTTACTTTAGTTAGATTTTCGTTCTAGACTTAATAACGGTTTACCGTTTCCTAGTAACATTACAATTCAGTATAAGTTATGTACAGCTGCGTCGTGATATTCCGTAGATTAATTTTTAAACATCTATCAGAATATATGGTCATCGAGTGATATAGTAAAACATATACTTCAAAAAACGCGTTCTAACATAATTATTTGATAATCGGTCTTGAATATTGAGACGCAGCTATCCGATAAATAATGGTGATCTGTTGTTAATAAGATCTGTAATTTCAATAATCATATTTAAAAGGGATAAAGAATATAAAGAATGTAGATTAAAACAAAAAAAAATTGGTAAATAAAGAAAGAATTTACAAAAACAAGAGAGTCGATCTATTTTATTTTGTTTGATTAAATCATTGTTATACTTCGACTGTTAGAATCCGCTCATATTACAAATTAGTATGATTCTTGAGAAATTTTTTCACATTTTCTTTTACAACTTTTAACGTTCAATTGTAATGGGTTGTAATAAATATTTGCCAAGTTTATCACAAAATTTAATTGAAATATTAGACGATGATGGATATTATGATATCATCATTGAAGTTGGAAAGGATTCAAATATAGAAGTATTCTGTGCTCACATGGTTATTTTGTATTACCATTTCTCTTATTTTCAAAAACAATTATCAACCAAAAAAACTAAAAATGATGATGAGACTTTTGCATATATTAAATTACCAAATATTTCTCCTGAAATTTTTCGTGTTATTTTAAGATAAAATACTTCACTTTGAAAAGAAGTGCGTGTATGCGTGCGAAATAGATAAACAAATTTTTCTTTTTTTTATTTGTAGATATATTTATGGAGGACATTTTTCTATAGAGGAATATCATGTATCGGACATCATCAAGGTTTTAGAAGCTGTCAATGAATTAGGTCTTCATGAATTAATTTATCATTTACAATCATTTTTGATTGAAAACAAAATGATCTGGGTGGAACAAAATTTTGATTTAATATATAAAGCAAGCTTTGAACATGAATCTCTCTCTGAACTCCAAAAATTTTGCACTAAAATTGCTTTTAAGGAACCCGGTAAGATATTTACCTTGTCAAATTACTATTTAACTCCAGAGAAATTATTGGTCTCACTCATTCAACACGAGAACCTTAAAATGAGTAATGCTCAAGTTTGGGAACATGTGTTGAAATGGGGAATCTCTCAGAATCCCAGGCTTTTTTTCAAACCCTTCTAATTATTCAATCAACGATTTTGTCACTTTGAGGAATACCATACAACATTGCGTTCCATTCATTAGATTTTATAATTTGACTTTCAAGGAATTCTTGGATAAAGTATCCCCTTATGAGAAGATTTTACCCGTAGAATTATACAAAGGTTTATTAAAAAAATTTATGAATCCTAACAATCATAGACTAAGCAACAAATTTGAAATTAATATGAATCGACTCAAGATGATTAAGGAGGTCGGTACAACAAATATGGATTCAAAAATTATCACAACTAAACATGCAAAGTTAATTTCAAAATGGATCAAAAAATTAGATACAGATGATCCTTACAAATTTAAATTATTGTTTCGCGGATCTCGTGACGGATTTACACCTGACAAATTCCATGAAAATTTGCAATGATCAAACTCGTACTGTTACGGTGATTAAGATAAAAGGTAGTAACGAAATTCTCGGAGGATATAACCCTGTTGCGTGGAAATTTACGACTTCTTTGGATGATGTTTATGGTCGTACCAGAGAGAGTTTCATATTCTCCTTTAAGGGTAAGGAAACTATTGAAAATCATATCCTAAGTCGTGTAAAGAATGGGGCGCATGCTATAAATTATTGGTTCGCTTCTGGTCCTTCATTTGGCAAAGTAATCTTTGTATTTCTGGAAATACTTACTTTAGTTACTGTGAAAATTGTGACTATAAAAGACGAATAAGAGACAGTGATAGTTATTTTTCGGTGGAAGAGTATGAAATATTTCAAATTATCTAAATTTTCATATTTTTTTGTTTTTTGTTTTTTTTGTAAAATATAAAATAAATTTATAAGAATTTCATTTTATCCACGAAGTGATAAAATCAAATGTCAGTCTTTCTTTATATTGCGCAACGTTCGATTTCAATTGATTTAAGTACTAAAAAAAAGACGCGATGATATTCAAAAATAAATTGATCAGTTTATTAAATTTAATTATTAGATAATGAAATCTTTTTTTAACCTTTATATATAGTCCTTTCTCAATAAATTCAAAAAATTCACGTGATATTCAAACAAGAATGTAACAATGTCCATTGCTTTTTACTATCTCGCGAAAATCAGTTTCAAAGTGCATTGTTTTCGATTCCCGGAATTTAGACGAAAAGGAGTCAATAGGAAATTGTATAAATTAAAGTTTGTGACGAGTATTTTTAATGTGCTACGTATAGGGATGTTAACGGTTCGACCAGTTCGGTTTCGGTCCGATTTTTATCGGTTAGAGGATAAAATCGAACTGTAGACCGATTTGTAGACCGATTTGAAACTGGAGTCTAGACCGAAATTTAGACCGGAGTTTATATATATTATAAAAGACGAAATTAAAAAACAACATTGTAGAATTGTACGACACCAATCAAAAAATTTTATTATAATAAAAAATAAAATACAAAAAATTTTTTTTTTTTGCAATCTATCTATTATCCGAAACTTTATTTCCATAAATTAGATAGATTGATCAATCGAACCGAAACCGGTTTACGATCAGACCGTGTCACAAAATTCTCGATTAAAAATAATTAAAATGCCGAAAAAAAATTTCAAAAAAATCTTTAATACCAAAATGGTTGATAACAAACTTTTACCAAAATTATTACAAAATTTGCTTGAAATCTTAGACGATGACGAGTTTTATGATGTTACGATTGAAGTTGGGGAAGATCCTTATGTAAAGATATTTCGAGCTCATATAGTTATTCTATATTATCGTTCCCCTCGTTTGCGAAGAATTTTGTCATCTAATGAAAAGAAAGATGATGGATCTTTGACACATATTAAGTTACCAAATATTGACCCCGAAGCTTTTCAAATCATCTTGAGGTGATTTAAATCGAATTTATTATTTTTTTTTTCCTTTCTTTTTTTTTGTTTTACGAATTTTTACAAAAACAATTTTTTTTAATCTTATAAAGATATATTTATGGAGGGAAACTTCCTTTAGAAGAATATGATACTTCAAATATTATTAGTATTTTAATCGCTGCCAATAAACTAGGCCTTCAGGAATTAGTCATTCATTTACAACCATTTTTGATTGAAAACAAAGCAAATTGGATGGAAGAAAATTTTAATCAGATATATCAAACAAGCGTTGAGCATTCTTTTGTTGAACTTCAAATGTTTTGCACTGATTTAATGACCAAAGAGCCAGAAAAGATCTTTAAGTCATTTGATTTTGCTTCAATATCGGAGAAATCTTTTATCTCTCTAATTCGAAGTGGTAGCCTTTCAATGAGTGATTTTAAAGTTTGGGAACATGTTTTGAAATGGGGAATTGCTCAGAATCCAGAGCTTCCCCTAGAACCTTCTGATTATTCAAAAGATGATTTCAAAGTTTTGAAGAATTCTTTACAATCATTTATTCCACTTATTAAATTTTATAATTTGTCTTCTAATGAATTCTTGAACAAAGTATTACCTTATAAAAAAGTTTTGCCAAAGGAATTGTATATTGATTTAGTTAAATATTATTTAACGTCAAGTGATGATAAATCAAAATCCAAAGAAACTAAAGAAACCCTGGAGATTAAATTAGAACCTCAAATAACCAAAGAAACTCGGGTGATTGAACCTCAAATTGCTGAGGAAACTCGGGAGATAAATTTAGAATCCCAGATAGTTAGAGAGGGGATTAAATCGGAAACTCAAATAACTAAGGATACTCAGGAGATCATATCAGTATCTCAGATAATTAAGGGATCTCAAGAGGTTAAACTCGAATCACAAATGACCAAATCTTCAATGACCGAGGTTAATGAAAAGGTTGAGGAAGCATCCATTGATTCCAAAATCATTTCGAATCAACATATTGAATTAATTACAAAATGGATCGATCATGTGGACACTGCAAATATCTATGTCTCGCTGGTTACAGCCATTTTCTATGGATCGAAACCTACTAAATCATTTGAAGTCGAATTATTACTTCGTGGATCTCGTGATGGATTCACGCCTAAAGTCTTCCATGAAATTTGTGATAATCACGCGTGTACAGTATTAGTTATTAAAGTGAAAGATAGTGATGAGATTCTTGGAGGATATAATCCGGTTGAATGGAATTTTGATCACAGTTTTTGCGTTACAGATGAAAAGTTTGGAGCCAATGAAGATAGTTTTATATTCTCTTTTAAGGACAATAAGGATATTGACAATCATATTTTAAGTCGTGTAGCAAATAAAGAATACGTTTTAAACGATATAACTTGTGGTCCTTCCTTTAGTTCAGACCTTATTACGTATGGAGGAGTTAGAGGTTACTGTAAAAAGAATTCTTATGAAAAAATAATTAGAGATACCGAAGATTTCTTTTTTATAGAAGATTATGAAGTATTTCAAATCACACCAATATGATAGTTATAAGTCATACTTTAGTATAAACTTTTAACTAAGATTTTTTTCAAATTTTACAATATAATTATTTAGTTTAATTTTCGATATATAATATTTTTTATTTCATTTCCTGTAAAATCTGTAAGAACTGATGCATATTTACGAAAATTAATGATTTATAAAAGTACAAAGATCTAAACAATGTTTCGAGTGTTATATGAAAAAAAAAAAATTGACTATTGGTTAAAGATTTGATCATCATATTCATAAGATTACATGCGATCAATATGCAACAATCCATAAATTTATGGTTGAAACTTTATGAGTAACTAGTGTTACTTTAAGATGCTTATAAGTGATAAGCAATGCAATAATTTCAAATGGTAAGCAGAAGGTTGAGTACTGCCTCAGTCGGCGCTCTGTACTGTACAAATGTGTTAGGGAAATTAAAGTAAACTATCTAAATAAAACTATTTCTAAGATACAAGACACACTGCTAAGCTAAAGAAAATGTCTTCTATTTATATAAATGAAATACATAAAGTTATCAAAATAATAAAAGAAATTAATATAATAAATGAAATAAATATAATATAATAAATAAATGATATAAATAAGATAAAATAAATAGAAATAATATATTAAATAGAAGAAATAAATGGCATAGATAACATAGAAGACATATAAGACATAAATGATTTTCTAGAGATTGTTATTTTCTTTTGGATCATTATTATCAATGTCTTTCCTTATATAATACTAGTTTACCTACTCTTTTTTTTCATTGAAAAGATTTTGAGATTTGTTTTAAATTTCTTTTGAAGAACCTGAATCATTTTTAAATACTTGCAAGAGTATAATAAATACTACACAAACCTGTTTTTATTCACATTTTGAAATTATCTCTTTTATTTTAATCAAAATATTTAGCAAAAAATAAAAAAGAAATATTATTAAGTTTATTAATGTTATATATTGTTTTCCCTCCTATTTCCTTTTTTTTTACACAATTTGTAAATTTTATTTATATGAAAGTGTTATAAGTGAAATTTTAAAAATAGAAATTATAAATAATATTGTAAAGATAATATCAAAAATTTTTTGATAAATAATCTAATCTATTTTTTTATATCACATGATTATAAAGATAAATAAATCACTTATTACTGCAGTAAATTTATATTGTCAATTTCTAAATTTATTATTCTTTAAATATAAAAATAAAAATTCATTTTTTTTTTCAAAAAAATAAACATAATATAAGAGAATTTAAATAGAATAACTAAGGAATATGAGAAAGCAAAAGAAGTTTATGAAGTGAAAGAAAGGAAAATATAAGGAGTAATTAGATGAGTTAGAATAGAAGTCTAATAAAGAAGAATTTAGAAATGAAAAATAAAGAAAAAATATAAAGATAAAATAAAGGATTTTAATAAAGAAAGAGATAGATTAATGAATAACAAGGACGATTAGAAGCAGCAAGTAATATTTTATAATATTTATTAATTGAATTTAATAAAGAAAAGGTAATAAACAGATTGTATAAAAAAATGTACAAAAAATTATTTTATTTATTTGATATATTATATAGCTTTTAATTGACTTATACTTCTTCATTTCTTTTGATCTACTTTTCTATTGCTTCTTTCTATTGACTAATATTACAAAAGATGCTGAAGAAAATAAAGGTTAATATTATTTGTATATATGCTAAATTTCTATCATTAATTATTTTACACTTTAATTATATTTCTTAATACTTATTTTTTTTTATAAAAATAAAATATAAAGTTGAAGATAAAATTTTATATTTATTTTTAAAAATTATATTGATATTTTCTTTTATGTATTTAATTATTTATTCAAAATAGAAGATACATAGAATCAAACAAGATTCTAAAAAATAAAAGGGAAAATATGAATACATTATTAAGTTATTGTAAAATAAAAAAATATTATCATAATATAATATGCAATTACTGACTAAATAGTTTAAAAATTCTAATATCTATATACTATCATATCTTTAAAAATTTTAAAGTGAGACTTTTTGCAAAAAAAGTTAATATTATAAATTATAAAATAAGTAAAAAAATAGAATAATAAATTATCTTAAATGTATAGCAAAAGTTTATCATAATGAAGATGCAAAAATAAAATATTTTCAAGAGATGATATATAAACTTCTTAAAATAAAATAAATCTATACTCAACTGAAAGTAAACATAAAACAAATGATATAATTTTATATAGTGTTAGAGAAGGTCAACATACTCTTTTAATCTTAAAAACAAAAAATAAACTTAGAATAAAAAAAGGTGATCTATATAGACAAAACTTGTAATTTTTATAAAAAATACATTTTAATGATAAAAAATAGTGAAAAATATCTTAATCCTTATTTCCTTTTGTATTTTGTTAGATTATAGCTTAGAATTTCTAATGCTATTTTTAGAAAAAAAATCACAACTAAACCTCTTGCTTCTATGATACCTTTGATGCTTATTCTATACTATCATAATTATTTCATAAATATTCTTATTATATTTAATATATTAAAAGCTAAAATAAATAAACTAAAAATTTATTATAATTCATATTTTTCTCTCTTCAAAAGTTATAATAATAATAATTATCAGTTTATTTATTTAAAATAATTATATAAATCAAAACATCTTTTTCTAATTAAAAAGATATAAAAAAATAATATAAAAAATAAGATATCTTAATAATAGATTATTAAATTTTATAAAATAATTATAGTCAAGAAATTCATAATTTTTGTTATCAAAAAAAAATTGCATTAAAATTATTTACTATTAATGATCTTAATGATAATTAAAAATAATTATAATAGAATACTTATTACCTGATAAGTTTAAATATGAATTTAAAAATTGTTGATTTCAATTAGTTCAGAAAGGATTCTAATATAAAGTAAGTGTTTTTTAAATAATCAAAATGTATATTTATTTTTAAAAATATTAATCTAATAGATATTTATTATTAATTAATTCTTAAGTATTATAATATTAGAATGTAATTGGTGATGCATTAATTAAAAAAGAGCATAATATCTGTTTTTTAAAAACAGTTTTAAATATATTAGTTTTAAATTAATTTTTTAAATTAAATATATTAAAAAAATAAAAATTTTAACATATTAAGTAAAACAAACTAATATTATTAGTTTTCATATCTAACATTAGTTTTATATGAACTAGCTGCTAGATTAGTATTTTTAAAATCAAAAAAATTTTTTAATAAAATATTTTATACTGGTATATTTATAATAAAAAACTTTAATAAATAGTGATTTCTTAAACAAGTTTTATTAAAAAATATGAAAAAATAAAATAGTTAATTGCCTAACTAAAAAAATACTTTATATATTTGTTAATTAAATAATTTTATTAATCAAATTAGTTATTAATTTAGATTATAACAATAAAATATGATACTTGTATTATAAATTATTAGTAAATTTCATATGATATTAACTTTTCTCTTTTAATTATAAACTCAAAAATAAATTTTTATTATGTAAATTATATACATAAGCTAATAAAAATAATAATAAAAAAAACATATTCAAATAAAATTTTTTCAACTTTCAGCCTATTTTTTTTTCAACTTTTAATAAATATACTATTTACAAATATTTGTATTTTCAAAGGATAATAAGTTTTACATTGATGATATTGTATTATCTGTTTTATTTTTTATGAAATAATAATAAAAGACTTTTTGCTACTAATTAAAAAATATTACATAAGTGCGATATCACTGTAATAGATTCTAAAGTAATAAATTATAGAATAATAATTTTAATTGCAATTCAAGTTAATTTTAATTGTAATATTATAGAACTTATAAAATATAAAAATACATATATATTATTAGCTTAAAATTAATAATGATATAATTTCTAATATACAATTCCTAGTGAAAAAATAGCGGACACATTTTTAAATGATATGTATAAACTTAAATTTTAAAATGTAAAATTTTTTATTTATTTAAAAAACTGATATTAACACAATATTTTTTATTATTTGATTAATATTTTGTGTGATCTTCTTCTGCGTAATTTATACTTTAATCTAGTTTGACACAATATTGAAACATCTAAGTAAGCATTCTATAATATAGATTATCCTATCTTTATCAGATTTTATTGAGAAAAATATTATAAGAAATTATTTTATTTTTTTTTATACAAATTCTTAATCTTTATTTTTATCTTTTTCTATAAAATTGCCCATATATTTTGATAGGTATAGGCTATATGAAGGTCAAGGAAGATTTATCTTGAATAATATTCTTTAAAGTTATTTAAACATCTTATGAGATGCAGTTTGAATCATATTCTTGTTAGAAAATTCAATTTTGACTATATAATACATTTATTGTTTGATTTAGTAAATATAAATAATAAAAAATGGTTGACACTGTGATAAAAAAATTCAGTATTTTTACCGCTATTCTTGAACTGTAATATTATAGTAAAATAGCTTTATAATACTAATGTATAATATATTTAAACTCATTTGTATTTACTAGTATTTTTATAATCAGCTAAGACAAATTATAAATTAGTATTATATAATAATAAAGTTGATTAAATTTATCATAGTAAAAGATTATCTACTTAATTATATATTAATACATATAAGAAATAATTTATTATTAGCTTAATTGAAATAATTTGGTATATTAATATCAAAACTTGAAAAATATAGTTATTACATACCTGCTTTTTCTTGAGTTTTTAACTATATAAATTTAAAATCATATAAGTATTATAAATAAATAAGATATCAGTATAAATACTAATAAAATAATTTGCATTATAAATAAAAAAATGTGTTATATCTAGAATTTATTTTATACATTTTTTTTTAAAATTAGAAAATGTAAATTTAATTCTAATAAAAATTCTTTTAATATCATTTCAATATAAAAAATTAATAAACATACTGATAAAATATTAATGCTATAAGAGAATAAGTGAATTGTAAGTAATTTGTAATCTGAAGTATCTCATTTTTATATAAGAATAATAAGAAATAATTATATATATAGAAGCAGTTAGTAGAAAGAAGAAAATCTTTTTTTAGTCAAAAATTTTTATTGGTTTACTTTGCTGATTATAATCATGTAAATAAAACTAACATAATAATTAAAATTACTCAAAATTTGTAGATTTCCCTCTTTTTTATTAATTGCCTTCTATATATTTGTAATCTATTTTTTTAAAAGCTAAACTATTAATACTTTGAATAATTTATTAAATATTAACAGGTAATACCTCTATAATTAAGACGTCAAATTAGATAAAAATAGATAAATATGTAATTTATTTTAGAATTTAGAAATTCAGAAATTATTGCTAATTTATATAAATATAATAGTGAAAGAACTAGTAAATATAGAAAACTGCAGCTTAATTTCTTACAAAAAGTAACATATTCTATAACTATTATAAATAAATATAAATATAATACAATTATGCATTTTGTAACTGCAATTTTAATAAATAATCTTCTACATCAAATTGAATATAAATGTCTATTTAAAATATCAATTTTTAGTATATAATAGTTACAATTGCAAATTTAGTCTAAAAATCTAAATTTATTTAATAATTAACAATTTATTGGTTAGTTTTTTCTAATATTTAAGCAAACTTAAAATTTAAAAAATATTATAATAAAAATTGTTTAGTTTATATAAACAATTTATTTTATAAGCCATTTAAAATTATATAAATATATTATATTATAAATTATATAATTTAATAGTATTTAAATAATAATATATATCTTTAAAAAAAGTATTAATTTTTTTTTAAATAAAAGGAATAATTATCAATTATTATTAAATTTATAATAATTTACAAAAAAAAATTTAGTATAATTAATTATCTTTAAAAGTTATAATTCATCAAGAAAAATATTAAAATTATGATTTTATATTTATTTTGAAATTTTGAAGTTTAAATCTTAAAGAATATTTTAGCAATATTTAATATTCAATTAATAATATTATAATTTAATAATTTACATCAAATTTTTACATAATAAAGTTTGAGTATAAAAAAATTTTTAAGCAAGTTAAATATTATAAAACTAATATTATATTTTAATTTTTTTAAGTATAGTAATTCAAACAAGTTAAAATTTATTATAATTAAACTAGTTAATTAGGAATTATTGCATAGTAAAAATTGATAAATTATTATATAAATTTTTTTTTAGTTTAATAATTCATTATTACTAAAAACTTTATTAAATTTATATAATATATAAAAATAAATCTTAAAATTTATATATAAATCCTAACTACACTTTATAGTTATATTAAAAACCTATTTAAGTTGACTTATCATCATTATTTCTCTCTAATAGATTTACTCTTCAAGTGAAAAATAACTACTATTATCATTAAAAGATTATATAAAAATTAGCTAAACCTATTTTATATAAGTAACTTACTTATTTTTATTATGTAATAATTTTTAATTAACTAATTCAATTTTAATAAAACTTTTTTCAATTTTTTTTCTAACTCTAATTATACTAATAAATAAAATAACAAAATAAACTTAATTCTTCTTAAATTCTCAATAACAGTTTATTTTAAAAAGTAAATGAAATTGAAATATTTTCAAGTAATATAAATATGAATGATTATTATTTTAATATTATAATAACTTCTACTATTTTTATATAACTAATAATATAGCAGATATAAAAAAGATCAATAGTAGCAAAATACAATTTTATTAACTTACTTTTATATATTTAATAGATTTCAAAAATCTAATTATCTTTCTAAAAATAAAATTTTATTATCTATTTTATCATTTTAAAAAATTTGATATATACATTTATAAAACTTTAAGAGTTATAATATAATTTAATTTTTTAATTACTGATTCTATTACTAAATAATAAAAAATAACGTAAAAAGATTGATCTATCAAAATTTTAAATATTTTTTTTTTTAAATATATAATCAAAAATTATTTTATTCATTTTTTTTATAATCATCAAAGATCTCTAATAGATTACTTTA
>CAJVPP010001452.1:0-19880 GCA_910592005.1 Funneliformis mosseae | reverse complement strand
TTTCTCAGTTTTAACTTTAAATTTTGAGTTTTATGTTATCCCAAAAAGTGTTCAGAGACTTTTGGTGACCCTCTGTAGTATATCAAGATATTGAATATTGGGATTAAGTCTAGGTGTTTAAGATATTGAAATTAATATATGATATATATAGCAGAAAATTAATCATGACTTTATTTTTCTAAAATCCATACTATTTATAAGTTTTTAAATTTATAATTGTATATTTTTATTTTATTATTTATATCTATTTTTATTGTATTATTATTATATTATATATTGTAATAAAAATAAAGAATTCTAAATAAGATTATGATATTATTGATAAAAAAAAAATCTAAAATATGATTATTTCAATTATATTCATTAACTTTTAAATATAAGCAATAAATATCACGGGAATTAACTCCCGCTGATGAATAAATACGCGTGAAAATAAAATCTTTTTTATACAAGATGGCTTTGATACATTCCAAATTTGACTTTTTGAATAAACCTTGGTGGAGACCAGATTATGACGACCGCGTTCCTCAGTATTTCATCTTAAATACCAATCGTCTCCAACAAACCATATTATTATCTATTAATAACGAGGATGAACTTCTTTGGAAGGGTTTCATGGACCTTCAACGCGAACGTTATTTAATCGAATGCATTTCAGCGGAAGGCGATATAGACATCGATGTTATAAAACAGCTGTTAAAGAAATCATGGTTTAAAATTTTTCTGAAATACGTTTGCAGAATAGTTTTTCCAAGAATAATTTTTACACCTATTTTACGCTTGACTAGTTATATTTGCATAATAACGTTTGGCAACAAAATCCATAAAATAATATTTGGTCCTTCTCGTTCTTCGCACCTAGTTAAAAAAGTCCAAAATCTTTATGATACCATTAACGGCATTTTCCCGTCCACCTTCTTTCCTAACCTTCCAATAGATCGTTTTACGCCATTGCTCGCAAAGCAGTTGCATCAACAAATTGGCAACGGGATGATTGACAATGCGGGTCGGTACAGAACGCAATATGTTATGGCGGCACAAGAAAATTATGTTTATTTGAGGCCAAATTTGATAGAGAACAGAATAGAAGAGCTATTCCGTCAGTGTCGAGAAAAATTTGAGGAAGAGGAATTAGAGTTAGATGAAGCTATCAAATTCGGGGCGTGTTTTCTCACTCACTTCTTATATATACATCCTTTCATGAATGGAAATGGGAGAGTGGTTAGGTTACTCTTGAGTTATTTGTTATCAAGATTTACTGTAGTGCCACTTTCTTTGTATACAGGAACGAGAACACGAGATTTATATTTACAGTGTCTGCGTGAATCAAGGTTTCATGAACCATTCATGCCCAACGCACTTGCTACTTTTATACTTGAGAACGTATATATGACATCTTATAACGTATGTACAGTGATGGATATAGATATTCAGAATAATGATTAAATGTATATTTTAACACACTTCAGCAAAAGAAATATTTCGTAACTTAAAAAAATATTTACATTCCATTTAACTGTTTTTAGGAATTCAGTATTAGGAGTTATAATGGAGTATCAGTACTAACTTAGTTTAAAAAATTACCATATTATTAAATTTACGTTGTTTTTAAGAATTCTTGCTTCACAGAATAAAGTGTTTACTAATTTCATTTCAGTGTGGATTTATATTAAATGTCTCATCATATCTGGTACTTTTTTGAAAGA
The DNA here is from genome assembly GCA_910592005.1 of Funneliformis mosseae. Classification (NCBI taxonomy): domain Eukaryota; kingdom Fungi; phylum Glomeromycota; class Glomeromycetes; order Glomerales; family Glomeraceae; genus Funneliformis; species Funneliformis mosseae. The sequence continues at coordinate 18,174 of CAJVPP010001452.1, read as the reverse complement.
TATTTTTATTCGCATAAATCTAATGTGTAGCAATAACGTCACAATACCTGTATACACTTGTATACATGATTTAAAAGATATATTATTTTGTTCATTCTAGTTTTCTCGATAATAATGTATGTGCTGTACTGGTATCTTGTATTTAGTGAGAGTGAGAGAGAGAGAGCTATCATATCCATCATAAAATAAGTATATAACTCGAAGGAATTGTGATTCTTTCAGCAGGCGACGCGCAAGCATATTAAAATTCTTGTTTTCTCTCTTTATCGTTACTATCCTTTACTATCCTTTGTAATTCCGTTGTAAATATCTGGATTATAGCGAATAAACAGAGTGGGAATACCAAATGCTTGTGTAATAACCCACATTCTTTTTACCTCACAGCCATATTCCCCTTTATTTTGTTGATATTTGTCCTACCTGCATCAGTAACAAAGTCAGGTCGCTTTCTTGAACATCTCTCATCTCATACAAGAATCATCAATTTCATTTGCAATATTGTTTTCATCTAGAATATACTCACTCGAAATTGCTTCGCCAAAAGTACTCAGCGTAAGTGCTACTACATTTAGCGTATTATAAATATAATTGCTAGGAAAATGCGGGTCTGAAATATTGTTACACTAAAGATATTAAACATGTTTTTTTGACATTGGGTTGATTGCTAGGAAAATCAGGTTCCGGAATTTTTAGATTTTATTGCATTTTAGTTTTTGATGTTATTAGATTAAAATGCATAAGCTTAAATTTAGTCAAAAAATTTCTCGGAACCTGTTTCATAGAAATCCTCCCATTTTGAATACATTCTTTAATTAATTTAAATTAATTTTATTTTTTTTTAAAAGTTTAAATATAAATTCTATTATATTAATTAAAAATTTGATGTAAATTTATTAATATTTAACTAATTTTTTTAGTATAATGATATTTCAAGCCGCATTTTCCTAGCAGTCAATCATTCGTACTACATAATAATATAACTTAGTCAATATTGTTTTAATAGTTATTTGATTCCTTTAATGTAACAATCCTAATAAGCTAAATAAAATATTATTTCAAAATCGGGTTACCCGGACCTTTCGTGATATTTAATTTTGAAATTTTTACACTATTAATAATTGTAAAAAAAAAAAATATATTATTAAAAACAAGGTTAATAGATATTGAAACAACCAAAATCATTATAGGATTTAATTCAATTAGAGCTAGGTGACTATGAAGATAATGATTTTGTTTTAGATATTATTCATGATTTAAAACAATTTTTTGAAGGATCAAATTGTAATTCTAAAAATCAAAAAGATTTATAATATATTATGAAAAAATTGAATTTAAATAGTTTTTTAAATGATATATCAAATTAAAAGGATTAAAGAAATATGAATATGAATTAATTATTATACTTAACTTTTACATTTAAAATAATAATAAGTCAATAAATTTGATAATACAAAAATTTAGATCTTGTTTTAATGCTTCTTTTCTTATTTATTCTATATATCATCCAGTATATTTTAAATAATAGAATTAATAAACATTTTCTTAACTTTACAAATGTTTTATATAAAAATAGATTTAAGAATATATACATGAAAAATTAGTTATATATTTAAAATAAATAGTAAAGTTTTTCTTGATATTAATATTACATTTTTAGTAAATTCTTTTCAATAAATATAGTAATATTTATAGTTTGCTTTTACTATTATAACATAAAATAATTCTAAAATATTTTTTATCTTACTATTGATAAAATATTACATCTAATTATAAAAAATATAAACTAATTATTATATTAAATATGATAAAACTGAAAAAATAATTTCTTGAGATAATATAATATCAAAATCTTAAATTTCAATTTCAAAAAATAACTTTGTAAAATTTTAAAGATTTTAAAATTAATTTATAAATAGTAAAATGAAATTCTAATAAATATAAATAATTAAAGTTGAATTTGAAATCATAAAATATTAATACAAATTAAATATCAATAATATAATTAATATTAGTAAAATACATATAGTTTATTAATTACATATATATTATAATTAGACACAAAATATTTTATATATTTATTATAACAAATTAATTTTACTTATTTAAATCAGCTTTTTAAATATATTTTTTTAGAGTTTGTAAAACTAAGAAACTATAAAATTATCAATTAAATTTTATATTATAAAAAATTACTTCAAAAAGATATTTATATATGCTAATATAATATTAAATATAATATATTATTTATTTTAAAAAGTTGTTATCAGTAAAAAAATTATAATTACTTATGATAATTGGTTTGGATAAAATAAAAATTATTTTATTATTTTGATTTTAATCTTATAAGTTAATTTGATAATTTTTATTTTTATTTGAAATTAAGTAAAAAATAAAAATTGTATTTTAATTTATTCTTAATACATAATATTATAAATAATTAAAATATAGATTTATTTTATCATACTTTTTTTTTAATAATAAGTTTAAATCAAATATTTATAAAAAATAATTAAATTATAAAAATTTTAGTTAAATATTATTTTTATATTTAAATAATATAAAGTAAGAAAACTAAAATAATTTATTAAAACTTTTATAAATATTAATATTTTTAAAAATTATTTTATTAGAAATATTATTAATCAAATAAAAATTTAATAATTAATATAATTTATAAATATCTGATTATAATTTTCTTTATTATATTACTAGATAAAAAAACTAAATAAAAATTCTTTTTCTTTTAATGATTATATAAAATAAGATATATATACTAAATAAAAATAAGTTTATGATATTTTTTAAAAAAATAAAAAAATTTTTTAATCAGTTTTTTTCTGAAAATTTTTCTATATTTTAATAGCTTAAGATTTATTATTTTAATAATAATTTCTTTTAAAATTTTACAGTTATGATCATTAAATAATAAAGATCAATTACTTTATTTTTTATTTAAAGATGTATCTGTATAAAAGATAACGCTGCAACTAATTGCAACTAGTGATAAATAAGCATCACAAAATTGCAACTAATTGTAACATTAATAAAAATTGAGTTATAACTAATTATAACTGGTGATAAATAAACATCATATAGTTGCAACTAGTTGTAATGTTATATTTAATTTGTATTATCATATTATTTAATTATTCTTTTAATTATAAACTCTAAAATATTAAAAATTTAACTAATATTTGTATTTCTATGATTATTTTTATATAATTAAATTAACATTTTATATTTAAAAACAGTAAATTTTAAACAATAAAAGTTAGTGATATATATTTAATATAAGTTTTTTAATTTTCTTTATTTTTATATTTTAATTATAAATAATAATAAATTTTTAAAAAAGTTATTATATATATATATAAGAAATAAAGCTTTTGAATAGTACTAAAATTAACTAAGTTTATTATGTATAATATTTTCATAAAATTTAATAAACAAATAGCAAAAAATTATTTTTATCTAGTACACATTATAAGAATATATATATAAAATATAATATTGTCTTTTCTAAAATTTTAAATAGATTTAGTTAAGTTAAATAATTAAATATTTAATTTGAGAGAATTAGATTAATTTAAGCAAAAATCTAATCTGCTTAATTTTTTATTTAAAATGATTTGATATATCTGATCTGATTTGATTAAATTATTTTTTTAAATAATTTATTATTATTAATTAAACTAAAATTACTTATCTAAACTTATTTTAAATTTAACAAAATATTTAACCTTTAACTTTGCTAATTTTTTATTAAAATTTTAATATAATTTTACATTTTTATAAACTTTAATGTAATTTTATCTTTATGATTTTGCAGATTTTTAATAAAATTTTAATAAAATTTTATTAAATTTTACTTTTTATTATTTAAATTACTTGTAAAATCTCTAAGTTTCATTTAACAATCTTAATTAAAATAATATATTATTATTAAAAAAGAATAATTTATTATTATTTAAAAAATAATTTATCATTATTTTAATTAAATAATTTATTATTATTTCAGAAAAAATTTTATCATTATTTTAATTGAATAATTCATTATTATTCAAATTGAATAATTGGTTAACTAAATTTTGTTAAATTAGTTTTGATTAAATAACAGGTTACCTTGATTTAATATTAACTTAAAATTAATTATCAATCTAATTTAGATTTTTCAGAAAACTTTATTTTTTTCTATATAATTTTAATATAATTATTATAGAATTTATTTGACTTATCATAAACTAACAAAAAGTTTTTATACAATTTTTACATTTTTTTTAAACTTTAAAATTTTTTCTTTAATATAAAATAGTTTTTTTTTAAACTCTCATATAATTTATAAAATTTATATTATAAAGTTTTAATAATTATACTATGTATTTTAATTATAAATTTATTTATAGAAAATATTTTAGTATTTTCTTTTATTTGATTTTAAATAATATTTATTTTTAATTATAAGCAAATCAATAAAATTCAAAATAAATATTAAGATTATATATATTTTTTTTAATTAATATATTAATTAAATTATTTATTATTATTTTAAAAAATTATAAATCTTTAGTATTTTAATAGATAAATATGAAAAATTTATAATATAGAATCCTTACAATAGAAAAGAAAATAGCTGATAAAAAATAAAAAATGAGTTAATATAAATCTAAACATATTTTAATCTAAAAATTATATTTATTATATAAAAGTAAAATTAATTTTTTTAGTAGTTTTTTTCTATTATAAAAATTAATATATATAAATTTTTTATTATTAAAAAATAAAATTTAATTCTATTTTTTTAAAAGTTAATTAATTATATAATAAATATTTTGTTAACTTTATCTAATATATTATAATTTTTTCTTATATAAAAATATATATTAAGTTATAAATTATATTATTTTTTTAATTTATTTATAATATATATATAAAATAAATTATAATTAAATTAATTATCTAATTTAAATATTTTCTTTTTTATTAATAAATAAAAAAATTCTTATTACAAGATTTTTTTTTCTTTTAATATTTTAACTATCTTTATTAATTTTAATATAAAAGATATTTTCTAAAATTATTATAAGATTTTTTTTGCTTTTTAAATAGATATTAATATTTTAAGTAAAATTAAAAGAAAATGATAAAATTTAATTTTTATTTTATTATTTTTATTTATTTTGATTTATTTTAAATTTTTTATATATATTTAAGCATTTTATAAAATTATTTTGACTAAATATTTATAAAAAATAATTAACAATATTTTATTAAATATTAATATTATTATAATTTAAAAATGTTTTATTATATATATATCAAATATTGATTAGATTATTATTGAATTTGAATTTTTGAATTTAATATAAGTTTAATTTTTTTATAATCAATTTTTATATGATATTTATATACAATTAGTTTTTAAAAATAATTTATTAAGTTGTATTTAATAAATTAATTTATTAATAGCTTTTTATATATCTTTTTCAAAACTATTAAATTATTTAATTTATTATAATTATAAAGTAATATCTTCAAGAAATCTTTTTTACTATATTAATAATAAATTAAGAATTAATTTATAAATAAAAATAATATTAAATTAATTATTATATATAAATTATTATATTTTTATTAAAATTATATATCTATAAAAATGCATTTATAAATATTATAAATAAATGATATAATTAACTACAGTGGTAATGGAAAAACTGATAATTAAATAATAGGAAATATCTCATGTGATTTTTATTTAAAATCTTTAAAATTTAATATATTATATCTTATAATATACATTTTAAGATATAATAATTATTTAATAATAATCTATCATGTAATACTAATTTTTTATTATTAATTATATGTATTTCAAAATAGATTTTAAAAAAATATATTTTTTTAATAATTTTCTATATATTTTCTACATTGTACTGTATTTAGTGATTAAATGAAAATAAAATATAGCTTATTAGAATTGTCTCATTAAGATAAATTTATTGATAATAAATTTATATCTTTAAGTGCAAAGCTTATATAATTATGAAATAAAGTACTAAATAAATTAGCAGTATTTATTGACATTTATTACACATGACATTTTATGATATTTTATTATTTCTAGTAATCATAGGAAAATGAATTATAGCTCATTAAATTTATTTTATTGAGATAAATCTAATAATACTAAATTTATGTCTCTAGGCACAAAACTTATAAAATTATTAAGTTATAAAAAAATTGTCATTTTTTTCCGTTATTACTGTATTTAGCAAATACTATATTTTAATTTTTGAATTATTTGGATAATTATATATAATAATACAACTGAAAAAGTATTTATTAAAAAAATTAAATAAGAAAATTTTTAATTAATAAAAAATACTAGAAAATATATTAGTTTCATTTTTGATATAATAAAAATAGTGATTTTATTATTTTTTATTTTAAAAATAAAAGTTAGGATGTTAAGCTATTCTTAACTGATCTTTGCTATTTAATAAATTACTGACTTTAGAGAAATTTAATTAATTATTTAAGATAAATAACCCTTATTAAAAAAATGTGATAAAATAATAAAAATAATATTTATATATTTTTGTATAGTGTAATTTAAAACTTTAATCAAATAAAATTAGCTTTTGTTAAATAAGTAAAGTTTTTTTTTTTTTTTTTTTTTAAATATAATAATATTTAAATATTAAAACTTAAGTGAATATTCATAAAGTTAATTAATATTTATAATAAAATTTACTGTATATGTATATGATTTTGAAATTTTTTGTATTTATTTATTAATATATAAAATAAAATTATATAAGTTATTATGTTTTGCAATAATTAATATCAAAAATATTATTAATTTATAATAATAATCAGTTAATTTCATTATGAATTAGACAATAATAATAATTAATAAACAATAATAAACAATAATAATATTATCATATGATTTTATAATATTGACTTAAAATTTGAAAGGAAAAGTTATTATTATTTTCGTTCTTATTATTTATACTAGATTCTTTTTAGAAAAAAATGAAAAACCCAATTATAAGAAATCACAAATAAAGGTAACTTGATTTATTTTTTGTTTTTTTAATATGATTTAACAAATTTTATTTTTTAAAAACTTATAGAATAATATACTCATAAATACGAATTGTTTTATTTAATTAATTAACAATTAAATTTATGCTATTGATAAGAAAATACAATTATAATACTGTAACAATAAAAAAAAAATACCTTTTATCAACCATTTCAGATATCGCAAGGATTTAAAACTAATTTCCAAAATTATAACTAATAATTCTGTAGTATATTACTTATAATTAATTTTTCATACAAACTACATATTGGTGATACCCGGGGATCAAAATCGTTAGAGGATTTTCAATAAGAAATATATTGAATATTATGCCATTGGTACGCGATGTTGAAAGGAAGACTAAAGAAGACCAAAAGCATCAATAATACAAAGTATTAACGACAAGAATAGAATTATTACCTTACTATCTCCTTTGATACTTCGATTTATTATTATAGCATATCAAGATACGATTTAGCAATCAATTTATACTTAGAATTGATTATTTATTTATAATTTATTCGGGAACTATTCATATTTATTTTTACGCATTATTTTATGAACAAAGACAAACAAAATTTTCATCAAAGTGTTACTTTTAAACCATTCGAAAATTTATAAGCGAAAATGACCCAATCCTTATGTTAAAAACCAGGAGGTGTTGTTCTTATGGTAACTTTGGTGAATTTTGGTACTTTATGTAAAGATTTTCTATAGCCTTTATGTTTTCTACTAAAGACAGTATATTTGTCACGAGGTGTCATTTCTGATTCTTTAGGTAATGAACGAGCGTAATCCTATAGAACCTAATGATTATTAGAAATCAAAGGTATAAAAATAAAAATAAAAATAAAAAAAAGATATTTGACATACCAAAGCTTTACATTTAACGCCTGATTTCGACAAAGCTTCAATGACAGTATCTACAGCTCTTAACCGTTTACGTACATTAGCTTTACGCGTTCTACTCATGTTTGAAGGATTTTTCCTATCGGTTTATAAAAAGAAGTTCGAATAAAGTAGTATATTCATTTGTAAAATGAAAAAATAAATTAAATTAAAATTAGTACCATAATAAACCACCACACGCTACCATGGTTGCTCTAAATGCTCCGAACATCTTTGACCTTTGACTTGAAAAAAAAAATTAAATTTAAAAGGAGCTTTTTAGGGTTAATAGATCATCATTTAATCAATTAAATAATATTATTCGTCATACATAATGCATCAAAAAAAAAAAATAAAATAAATAAATAAATAAATAAATAAATAAATTCTCATTAAAAAAAAAAAAAAAAAAAAAAAAACTTTCTAACATTTAAAAAAAAAAAAAAAAAAAAATGTTTTCTTCAGAGTTAATTAGGTTACTAGTGCTTCTAACGCTCCCATTTATTATAGAAAAGGGACGTGATTTTATGAAACACAGAGCGTTTAAACTACAAAAACCCAAACCCAAACCCAAACGAAATAATACAAGATTTGATTATTTGATAATACTCTTATTAACAAGTAATATTATCTTGCAACTTATGTATGCGATCTGGGTAAAACCACCAAATATATTCAAGGATACAGGAGTATCATTGAAGACATCAACAAAGATATTAACAACGATCTTAACAGAAAATAACAGAACTATTGGTGATAATGAACAAATTTTATTAAAAAAATTTGAATCTTATGAAAATAGATTAATATATGCGACTTTCGGGGAAGAAGCACTTGTCGATTGTTCATATTGTTATGATTTAACCGATTATTTCATATATATCGTACCTAATATCGCTTGGTCTTATGTTATAATGGCGATTGTACTTGGGGTTGCGACAACTTTGAAACGTAAATCACATTGGAGAACTTATGGAGTAATTTGGTTAGTAGGTTGTGGAATGGTTGAATTATTCATGTTCGCTTCGGTCGACTATTCTAAACTTGATAGTGATGGGAATATAGAATTTCTTTATTGTTCGATATACTTTTATAGGAGATTAGCATTTTCCGCATTATCATTAGCGATAATATTCTTTGATAAAATTGAAGAAAGAAGTAATATGGAAGTATTAAACGATCTAACGAGGAAATTAGAATCAATAATTTACAGAAGTAAGGCTTTGAGCATTCAACGTACAAGTGTATTAAAAGATTCTAATTTAAGAAGATTATTTACCGAATTTTATAAGAAAGTCGAGATGGATGATAACACGGTTTCATCAGATCCTAGATACAAAGAAGTTAGAGAGAGAGCTTTATCAAAATTGAATGTAGAAAAATTAATGAAAGATGCGGAACTTTATATTGATGATATTAATAAGTTAAAAGAATCGGAAACTGATAGTGATTTAGCTGTTGGTATGCAATCTTCTACTTCAAAATCGAGTACACAATCTACTTCTTCAACATCATCTTTCGCTTCTTCTTTACTTAATATGGCAAGGCAAGGGTTTTAGATTAGAATAATAATTAATTTTAATAAACTTATGTAATATGCAAATTTTTATTCTTTATTTTATTGACTCCATATACTGTATTTATGTATGGCAATATTTCTCTTGAGGAAATTTTCATATGATCACGAAACTTCATTCGCAACTATCAAGCCACGCGATTGTCCTTTCCTAAGGAACAATCAAATCATATACAAAATATTAGTGAAATACATCAATATTTCAAACATGACGGATTTAATAAATGTGGTTTAATTATATCTCACCTTGTAATCGTCCTTAAAATAATACCTCGTAACGTAAAATCTCGAATAAATTTTTTAAAGTATGCATCACGTGTTAGTTAATTACTACATGATACAAACATTAGATAATCAATGATATCATATTATAAATGATGTTCTCCTAACTACAATAGTTCGTCGAATTTCAAAAAAAAATGTTGTCTCCACATCAGAAAACAAACGGCGCACAGGTTATTTGTTTACTTGTGCTTGAATGCAAAATTTTTTTCATATAATCTAGTTTTGACTTACGCGTTAAACAATTTTATATGAACAAGAATACAGAGGCGAAAACTGTGATTTTACTTGTAAAGAACGCGTCAAATTTTTCGAAAGTAGATCACTATAAATGGCTTCTTATTCGCTTATATCAACCTCTACTTCTAGAAAGTGACGATGTATGTAAATATAGCAAACTAAGAATAATTTGATATTTCTGATTAATTTTCAGTCTGTAATCCTGAAAACTTTTATCGTACAATAGAACTTTCAAGTGCTTCATATATCGGATACGCGTTTAACGGCTTTAATACAAAGTCAAAATGAGAAGGAAGCAAGCGAGATATATACGCCGCAAAATTTACCGGATCTTCAGCATTCAACGGATAAACAATACAGACTCATGCCCCATTCTCGTATAATCACTTTAAGTACAAAATATCGATTCGTATTCCTTTTGGATGTAACCTCCTCTTTAGCTACCATCGATTGTAGCGGTGCTAAAAATACAATAATGTCTAAAGTGATGCAAATGTAAGAAAAAGGTTTGATTATCTAATTATGGCATGAAATTTTTTTTTTTTTTTTTGACTTGTGTTTAATAAGTAAATTTATTATGCTGTAGTACTCATCGTTGTCTTGAAGGCCTAGTACAGCCTTTCATAATTCAGGATTTGGATAAGGATCGAGCCTTACAGGTATTGCATAAGATTATACAATCCTGTTGATGGATTTTGTAATATTCCCAAAATTAATAAATCATATATCGTACGTAGTTTGAACCCGAAATATCAGTTACCATTATTGCTGAATGTTCCAATTTTGCATCAAACGCAAATCTTATTCCTATGTTGGCTGAATTTCCTACGATGAGGGTTCTTATACAAGGAGTTGTAGTTAATCGAAATAATATCTTCGATATACTTGATAATTTACACTCGGAGTTTATTCGCTTTCAACATGAAGTTGCCGAGTTTCGACAAAAACTTCGTAGGAACAAATTTCCTGTTGCCTACGTTATGGATGTTACTGGTCCCAAAACCGATTTGCTTGAGCATGAACTAGGTTCTAATACGTCATATCTAGATGAGAAAAATTTATGGCGGTTGGGGTCGAGTGGGGGTAATCTTGCTTACAGTCTAAATGCTGGTTTATTAGCTATAAATTTATTGCCAAAAGAAGGATCCCCCGCGCTGATGGTGATTACGGATGGTGTTGTTAAATCAAATCTAGCCCAGATGTCACCTGACGATGATATCATTCAGATGCTTTGTAAGGAAAGTATTAAATGCAATATTATTCAAGTAGGACCGCTTGAGGGAGGTAATCCTGGATGTAATTTCGGGTTTCTTCCTGATAATGAAATATTACAATTTGTTGCCACAGCAACATCAGGCAAATTTCTTTATTCCGAGGATTGTCCAAATGTGCGGAATGTTAAATCTTCCAAATTTCATTTATCACGTGAAGACTTGGTCCCACCAAATTTTTATCATATAAACTTGTTGATGAAGGAAACTTATTTTACCAAAAGAAAGGGTCATACCTCCTATTCAAACAACACCGTTAACTCTGGGGAACGGACTTATAATTTTCCATGGGATCCGGATCCAAGAAGTCTACCACCAGCAGTTGAAGCAATGTCAACGCGATATCGAGAGTACTCTCTTTCAATTGATGTGATGCAACTGATATTTGCTCGGATACGTAATGGGTTTAATATTGAGAGTGTAATCTTAGTAGGTAGAAACACCAACAAGGCAGAAAAGGTTCATATCACAATGTCACGTCTTTGGTTACCAAACGTTATAATTCAATATAAAATTAAAGCATCCTGGATGGGGGAAGTGAACGGATTTTCAAGATTAAAATCACCAAGGATTGAGATTAACGTTGTAGCTGATACTGTATTAGCAATATATTTACTTAACTTTCAAACAGCTCAGCAAAATAATGATCCAAGCCATCCACTCTTTTTAAAATGTATTAGATTACATAAATTTATGACAATGATCTACGAAACGGATGAGTTACTAAAGAAACATATTTTCCATAAGGTATCTAAGGAAAATAGCAAATATCATTTATATCGAATCGCAATTAGCAACGGTATTTCTTCGTCGTTTACCCGATTAGAATTGTTAAAGCAATTATGGGATCCACTTGAACAAAGTTTAATGCGACAAAATATTAATATTTGGTATGATAAGGCCAAATTCGATATTTTGATATCTGGAGAGCAATCAATTACTAATAAATCTGTGAAAATGCCATCGGATAATAGTGCTTACTCGGCTTTAAAAGAACGACTGAAAGTTGCATGGTCATCATTTTCATTTTCTGAAAATGGGTTCGTTAAGGCTTTTCACCCCCTAGAAGGTGATAAGATTCTTCCAATAAGTTTTTGCGAACTCCGATTTAACAAAGAACTAGGTAGTCTCGTAACCGGTAATTTATCATTTTTTAACGTTGAGGTATTTCAACGTCAAAAAGCGTTGGAAGATTTAATTAACCTTATTAATGAGTTAAATTCAAACGAAGATGGAGATGGACAATTATTTTACGTTTGTAAGAGACCCTTATCTTCATTTCTTATTAAGTACCCAGAAAATGGACGTCATGAAAGTGAAATTTTATTAGATAATCGTCAGGTGACAGGTCGAGACTGCATTGTAAAATCTTACCTAAGACATTGGCGGTGGACTTGGTTGTCCGACATTGAACATATCTTCTCATTGGATAGTAAGAACATGCCAATCCAAGACTTGGCTTTTCAACATCTGTGTCAGGCACGTCTGGATGAAGGATGTTTATTGATATCCGAAAATAGTAATCAACAAGTATTTTATCGGGAACTGGAACTTGGAGGAAATTCCGACCTAGGTTCATCTGCTAATCTAAATAAATTATACGGCATACAACATCATATATATAAGGATCCATATACCGGTGAAATTTTAACCGAACTATGGATGGAACCTTTGCAGCAACCGTTCCTACGGGAACTTTACGAATCTGTTGCTGACAGAATATCAACAGCGGATCGTCAAAAGTTATCTCAATTGGTGACTTTCGATCAAATACATTATATTGCAAAATCACGCGTTTCACATCTTCGGAATTCATACAATTTGACCCCTCAAAAATCGTCCCACCTCCCAAGTTTATTCAACCTTCCAGTCCTACTAAGATCCAGCGGATTACTAATTGCAAATTATGACATTCCTACTTTCAAATCTTCGTCAAACATCATTAATAATCAGGTTCATCAACACTTACATTTACAATCTGTTAAATCATCCTATATGAGCAATGAAAATACTCCGAGATCGAGCTTTGGAGATTCAAGGTCTCCATTGATTTCCGAATCAAGCCCTTATCTAAGAAAGGGTAGCATAAGTAATAGAAATTCTCCATACATGGAGGTTGCATCACAAAAGAAATTGTCACTTTCGTTGCCCAATAATTCAACCCATGATGTAACTTATATTATTAGTCGCGATTCTATTGCTCCTTTAGGTCCTTTGGATCGAGATTTCGCGTTATTACATCTTTTTGTTGAAAAAACCTTTAGTAACTATGCTGATGGTGAAGTTGATACTAATAACAACGGTCTTAAAGATTCGTTATTAAAGGAAATTTATAATGGGCTTTCCAAAATTGATTTTCTTCAGGAGGCTACGTCTACAATAGAATATATTAGGAACCTACGAGATACCAGATGTTTCATCAAAATCGTTGATTCTGGTTCCTTACTACTTGTAATTATTCCTTCTTTTAAACTTTTATTAGACACCATGAAACTAAATAATGGGTTGATTAGTAGTAATAAACCGTGTTTCATGAATATCTTAATTTTCTTGTGTAAACGACCTCAACCTATTCAAAGAGATTTTATAAAAGAGCCGGTGGATTTTCGTCGAGATCAAACTCTATCCTTTGAAACCATCTCTTTATTACATAAGACCCCGGATACAATTAAAAATCCTTTAGAGCCAAAGCTACTGAGTAGTTCATTTCCCGAAAATCCTGTAAATTCTTTTAAATCGAATCTTTCAGATCAAGTTGCTCAAGTCACTTTAAACATTACAAAATTATATGTACACGGATTTGTTAAATCTGTATACGCAAGTATTTTACAAAAGCATAGAGTTACAGAAACCGATTTTCTTAAAGCGATTGATGCTTGCATGGAGACTTCCGTTGATATAGATATCACAGGATATGTCAATGTACACGTAAAGGCTGCTCGGCAAGGACTAGATAGGTTAGTGTGTCCGTTATATTTCGATGTTACAATGAATAGTTATCAATAATCCTTACTCATTAAAATCGTATCATTTAGCGATGATGCCAATGACGTGTATCAAAAATTCGTTGCTGTGCTTGGTCATTACTTTGAACCGGCTAATTTCATTAATGATGAATTGCAAAACATATATTATTATCGTCCAAATTTCAAAAAACCAAATAATTTATCAAAAGATATTCACGATAATGTGGCCGATATCGCTGGAACTTTTCTAGACGTTTTTAATTATGCAGAAAATCCTTTATTTTTACGACTTGAATGTACTTTCAAAAAAGCATCAACTCTTAAGGTTGAGGATATTGAATCAGAAGGATCCAGTTCTGTGAAATTTCCCATTTCAAGTTTACCAACAAGTTATTTGTGTACAGTGGATGGTAAATTTCATGACTTTTCTCCAAAATCAATCGGAACGGAAACATCTCCTGTTAAATCTTCTGATGGTACTACCGCTATTTTGCATCTGATATGTCTGACTTTAGCCCGATTCGATGAGATGACTCCAGGGTTCCATGTGGGTGATAATGAGACAAGGTATTCAGAAATTATTTATTGTTTCGTTAAAAAAAAAAGTTTTCCTCCCTTTTTCTCACATGGGATCATCTAAATTATAGTGCACTTGAAAATCTACCGCAATTGGATTCACTTACTGCCGATAAAAAAGAAGCTTTGTCAGAAACTCGAGATCGAATCGATTGGTTATTGAAAGAAGAAATGATGCATGGACTGTTGAGATCACAACCTGTAGAAAAATCGGTTCTTTCATTCATTCAAAAACAATTGATGCCCAAGAATCCATTCGTCGACTTTCCGACTACATTTAGTGTTCCGTTATCCTTTGTTCGTCGTAAACAAGGACAGGACCGATTCTTAAAAGAATTTAGCAAAGCTGATATGTCCCCATTTTCACTAAATCAGGTTGAAGATTGCTTTTATATAAGTGAAGATGAAGAGAAGGGTGAATCCTTGGCTGTTGTAGACAATAGCTGCGTTACATCACCCATATTTGAGCTAAATAATATTTTTGAGAGCTCATCTATAGAAGCATTTAACAATCAGGAGGAAGCGTATGATGATTATACTGACGATGGTGGTGAAGGTGACCTTTGTCAAGGTCTCGGAATTAGCATTTATTCCCCGGAGGAAAATGATTTCGTACCGGATCCTGCTGATCAAACCGTTAAATCATCTGTCAAGAAAAATGTTATACACAAGCAATTATTTTGGTTATTACTCATTCCACAGGAAAATTCTATACAAATGTATTTTTATTCAAAAGCGGTTTCAGCAATTGAACGTTCCAATATCATCAAACATGTGCGAAATTGTATAATACAAATTTCAGAAAGGATTAATAGATTAATATTATTGGATGAATTAAATGAGACACGTCGTTGCAGGTAAGGGGTTATTTAAATTACTAAAATCATGATATTAAACGATGTACGTTTATCGATCGTTCTTTTTTTTTTTTTTTTGATCTTTCATCGATTAGCAAATATTTGGTTCCACCTGATGGCTCTTCTGATTCCGAGTCATCTTCAGAAGATAGTGATTTATCTTCTGGAGACTTGGTGGATGTACTATCAATGGCACCAAATGATGGAAACATAACGGTTTCAAAAAAGTTCAAACCAGGACAGTTTGAGTGTCAATCGGTCTATAAACAAACATTTCCGCTTCATTGGCGGTTAAGACCGAACCAAGCGCTTAATGGTATCGCATCCTCGATCCTCGATCCATTCGTAGTTTCTAACAGGAAACATATGTTTGTAATAGCCAAGAATCATAATATCGTTTATCTCAAATTATCAGAAGTAGAAGCGTCTCCGATATATATTGATGATGAAAGTTTAGATGATTCTTCACGTCAGAACTCCTCATTTACATTGTCTTCGGAATTACAATCGAATGCCGATGAATTACGAAAATCCCCATCAAGCAAAAGTGGTGGGAGTCCTAATACTTCCCCAAATTCTCGTAAACATGGAACTCAAACTCGAGTGGCAGATTCACGAGAATTAGTTGTAGAGGTTTTTGGGTTAGATGTTCCAGGCAAAGAAATTACCGAAGAGCTAATGGCATTGTTGGAGAACAAATTGAATTCAAGTATAACTCTTACTGTGATGTCTACTTTCCTTGCTCGTAACCCGTACAAGGTTAATCCGACTCGTGCAGTTAGTTAAATTTTTATACAATTCGTACAATCGAACTTTTCGTACTTTTCATGTTTATTTATTTGTGCGTTTTTTGTTTTATTTTTATTTTTTTTTTCCTAGGATGTGAACTTTATTTTTCCTATTCGGGAAACCCCTCGTCGCCTATCTTTAAAGATCCCGTCGTATATAAGGAATACTTATGCTTTCTTAGTGTACTTTAAGCAAAATATTTCCTTATACCTTAACATTTTGCAAGGACTAGAAGTCTCGAACGCGATAAGGCGTCATCATATTTCAAAATATGGATCAGTTGAATTCCCGGAATCGATCTCTGAAAGTGGGAGGTATGCATTGATTAGATTTTATACCGTACGCATTTCTTAACGATAATATTTTCCCTTCTCAAACTGAATTCTCTTGAATAAATAGGAAAACGCCATCCGCAACACACGATATCCATTTTCATGAATTTACGTTCTTCTATAATTACATTAGCCAATCCCGCACTCCCTCTGCTTTTGAAGCATCAGTCGGTCAAGGGATTGCCGGACTGTGTTTCACTTTATTGAATCGGCAAGGTCGACCCACTTTTGAACTTTTAGTCCCTGAAATTGTTGATTCAGATGATATAAATTCGAATAAGATTTTACAATATATATCTAATGATGAATGGTTTGTAGTTTCTGATTCAAATAAGGATTCGAATGATAATAATATAGACGCCTCATATCAAATATTAATTGAGTTATGGAACCATGGTACCCTTAATTATAGCATAATACTTGATAGAATCATAAAAAGTTTTCGACAATGCCTTTGTGACTATTTCATCGAAGTATCCATAACTAAAGGGTTGGGACGGGTTTCTTTAGATTGTGTTGAAAGCAATAATATTCAAGTGGCTCAAAACTTTGATCAAGATGACACCATTAGTTCAGAAAGTATGATCGAATGTGTCGAACCACACGTTCAACATAATTTTATTGAACCAGTTTTGGCACTTTTGAAGAAAGCAATTGAATTAGAAAATCCGGCATTGCATGCATTGCACGCGAGGCTTGACATGCCTTCTTGGATGATGGATGATTTCTTAAGTGAAGTCCATGAGCTTCTGGTAGAATTAAACGTCATCTTTACTCCGATAATACTTCGAACTATTCCTGCATCATTTTCCCCAATGTATGAAATATATCGACCAAAACATTCTATTTTTACTCCGGATGATTCGATATCTATTCCACATCAATACTTATTGATCGCCGGACTGAAGGAGATGAATACAAAATACGGTTCATGTAAATCTATATTACCTGACGATCGTAGAGGTAGTTTTGGGAGTGATGTGTCACATTCTCGGAGGAGTTCGACCGAAGATATCTCAAACGAAAAAGCTAACTCAAATTCACGTAAAAGTTCTTTGATGTCGGTGGCCGCACAGCAGCGTCATTTGCTCGAAGATATAATGATGTATACGATCTCGAATGGTGATCAGACCAATCGCAATACGCCAGATTTATTTCGTTCGTGCTTTTTGGTAATGTCTATTGATGGTTTTGATTTATCTGTATATATTTATAATTGGGTAAAGCAACATGCCGATCAAGTATTTACCGCCATGAAAAGGATTTCCGATTGGCATAATAAACGGATAGGACTATTAAATAACATTCTT
>CAJVPP010001451.1:0-19891 GCA_910592005.1 Funneliformis mosseae | reverse complement strand
AAAAATATAATATAATTAATAATAAAATTAATAATAAAATAATAATTTATATAATTATCATTATTAAATTAATAAATTTCAATTATACTTTAAATGAATGTATAATACCTGCATCAAGCGGTTGAAGGTGTGATGTTGTATTAGGTAGTAAAAAATGCACTTTAATATGAATAAGTAATTTAGGATTGTTAATAGTATGTATTGATGCATTATTTATTAGAAAAAGAATTTTTTTATTTTCGCAATACATTTGAATATTAAGTTTTTTCAAGAAATCATTCTATATTGATACTTGCATCTATGCTATCTTATTTTAATAATATTGTATAAGTAAATTTTCTTCTTTTTTTTACTAAAAAGAGCATGTAGATTTTCATAATGATGAATAAAAAGTGGAGAAAATTTTTTGTTCTATTAGTATTACATGTTAATATAACTGTAATACGATTTTTAGATTTTTTTATTCCTGAAATAGGATCATTTGCTAAGGTTTTATATAGTTCTAATTGCCAAAATAAAGCTAAATAATAAATTATTAAATTATTAAATTTTATATAAATAATATAAATAATTAATTTTTAATTACCTGTTTTATCACAATTATATATGTTTTCAAGTTCATATTTACTAATAATATTTTGAAGTTTTGCTTTTTCATTATCTAAAATATTAAGTAGAGCATTACGTGATTCATTTGCCTTTATATATTATTGATAATATCATTTTTTAAATTCTGAAAACCAACCATCTGATGCAAAAAAATTTTCTATATTGAGCAATTGTGCAAAAATACATGTTTTTGCTTTTAAAACATCTCCTATAATTGTTTGATTTGCAAAAAATGCTTATATAAACCAAATTGCTAAAGAACTTTTGATTTTGGGATAAGCAGATACACAAGTTCTTTTTCTCAAATTATTAAATTCAGTATAGTTTCAATCTATTTTTATTTATCTCTTAAAATATCTGAGATAGTATTTTGTTTAACTCCATATATTTCAGCAAGTTGTTTTTGTGTTAGTTATAGTTTTTGTTCATATTTTAAACAAATTTCGCATTTTTGAGCAAATGATAATGTATTACGAATACATTTA
The DNA here is from genome assembly GCA_910592005.1 of Funneliformis mosseae. Classification (NCBI taxonomy): domain Eukaryota; kingdom Fungi; phylum Glomeromycota; class Glomeromycetes; order Glomerales; family Glomeraceae; genus Funneliformis; species Funneliformis mosseae. Next base: position 18,797 of record CAJVPP010001451.1, on the reverse strand, counting down.
GTAGAAATGTTTTCTTTATTATTAGAAGTGTTTCTTTTTTGTGAAAGAGCTATTTGATAAAATATTTAAAATTTTCAACACGTTAAAATATAAATTTAAATTTGAAATACATAAAATATAAAATTGGTAAAATTAAATACCTTGTGATCATAATCATTTATTTTTTTAAAAAAATTATCAGAGTTATTTTAAAAAAATTATAATCTTTAATACTTTTAAAATCAGCTTTTCTTAAAAAAAACTATAAAAGTTTAAAAAGATTATTAGGTTATCTTTTAAAAAGTTAATCAAATTGACTTTATAAAAAATAAATTAACTGAATTTTCTTTAAAAAAAAATCCATTGGGTTGTGTTTATGTAATAAAAAAAGATGTTTGTTACTTTTGAAAAGAGGATAATCAAAGCTTTAAAAATAATGTATAAAAGTTTAAAAAAAAATCTATCAGATTATGCTTAAGTAATAAAAAATTATTAGTTACCTTTTGAATCAGATTGCTTTTGAAAAAAAATTAACTGGAATTTTTTTAAAAAAAAATTTATCAGTATTACTTATATAATTAAAAAGATTAGGTTCTTTAAAAAAATAAAGTTAATCATGTTGTTTTTTTGAAAAAAAAAATTAACAGAATTTTTAAAAAAAAAAAATCTATAAAAATTTTAGAAAAAAAATTCATTGGGATTATATATATAATTAAAAAGGTTAGGTTCTTTTAAAAAAAGATTAATCAGGTTGTTTTTTTAAAAAAAATTAACAGAATTTTTTAAAAAAAATATCTATAAAAAGTTTAAAAAAAATACATCTAGGGTTGTTTAAAAAAGGTTGTTAGGTTACCTTTTAAAAAAAGATTAATCGGGTTTTTTTGAAAAAAAAATCTATAGATTTTTTTTAAAAGTAATTAAAAATTTACTCTAATGTCCAATATATTATTTACATTTTTCTTATCAAATATATATGCATTAAAAAAATTAGGAGAGAAAAATATTTTGCGATAATTTTTATACTAAAAAAAAAATTTTTTTTACACTGCATCATAAATCACGTGATATTGTATATTATTCTATATAGATTTTATATCATTATATATGAATATTATTATAACGTAATATTAATTTATATTAAAAGTATATGTAATATCTATCATAAAATAAAATAAAAAGATTTATTAATTAAAATCAGTATATAAAACTAATTTAATTATAATTATTTTGGGCAAAAGATTTTTTATAATTATAAGACATTATCATTATATAATAGCATTGTTATATTCAACCTTGACTGTATAAGTTTTTTTAGATGAAATTGTCACACCTTTGCTAGAATACTTAATAATATATTCACTTCAGATAAATCATCAAAATACCTAAAAAGTTTATTGTAAACCTTTTATATATTTTTTAAGCTATTTTTTTGCCTCGTCTTAGGAATATTTGTCAGTCTGCTTTTCCTTTTTATATAAATTCTTAAGTTGCGTGATTTTATGTGAGAGGTGGTTAATATTTATCATCCTTATTGATAAAACGTATATATATTTCAACTGTAATGCCTAAATAATAATTGATATCTATTTTTATGTTTTGCTCTTTTGCTATATCTGCGTATTTCATATAATTCACAACTCTATGTGGTTCCTTTCTGCCCTCTTCATTATAGAGAGGCAGGCCTTTAATGACTACATAGCTAAACTGTTCATCAGGATCAAGTATTCTCTTATTTCTCTCTTTTATCTGCACTATAAAGTAATGAATGTAAAGATTTTTTTCTTAGACTTCTATATATCCATTATGATAAAATCGTCAAAATCCCATTATTTTTGCTAGCCTCTCTAAGAATATCTTCAACAATTTTGTGAATTAAATACGTGTTATTTATATCTATAGCTTCCTACATAATTTTTTCCTCAATGAATTTGAAAAGCTAGGACTGACCTTACTTTACAATATTAATTCCTTTTTTAAAGAGATTATCTGGTCTAAAATTGATAACCCCTTCATGTGGTATACCAAAATATTTTTTCTTGCTGGTAAAGCAGATAGGATATAATACTTTTTTATATGTCATCTTAAGATAAGATGTGTTATTTTTTATCCTAAAATAAGCATTTACTTGATCACGCAACTTTTTCATCACACCTATAGTAATATTAACTATTCAGCCCAGTATTTTTCCTTAGAAAGCTTTTCTTCATTAAAAGCTCTATTGCATATTTCATAATACTTATCTAGGCAGGTGAGATATAAAGAATCAATATTGTTATATTTTATTCTGAAACCTTTTTCAGATATGAATTTAGTGACAAGACCAATATTATATTAACCTACAGAAGTGATCACTTCAGCTAATTTACAAAGAAAGAATGGAAATATGCTATTTTCTACCTCCTCATAAAAAGTATTTATATATACCTTTAAAGCAAACTGCTTAGAATTCAAACAGTTATAATTGAAAAATACAGATAAGTATTTTGAATTTAAGTTTTCTGAAACTCTTTTATCTTTACTTTAACTGAACTAATCATTTTCTCAAGATGCTTCTAATAAGGTAAACTAAGCTTTAAGTTCTATTTTCTTATTAAACAAATTAAATAACATATTACGTTTGCTGGTATAAGCACCTAGAAGATTTCATACTTTCATTCTATTTACCTGATAATGAGAATCAAACAAAAATACATAAGCTAAAGAAGTGATCTTCCTATAATTATTAATTATATTTCGCTTAACCATGAGCTTCTGATAATATAATGCATCTATAATACAATAATATACTACTTCATATATATTTTACATGGTAGAAGAATGCGATTCTTTTAGGGAGGTGCTCGCTTTCGCTTATAAGTAGATTCTTTACATTTTATTATATATCATATCTGCTTTACGGCTAAGTTCACATTTTTTTAAGTAAAATACAAGCGAGCTTTTCCTATCTACTTTTACGCAAGGGTAGAGTTTCTTAAAATATACACGTACATCAATTGGCACACAGCCTGGTATTTTAAGAAAAGTGAAAATAAAATTTTTCTCTGAGTTAATTTTGATCGTAATTGGTTGAATCCTGTGATCTTCTTCCTCCTTATTATCAGTAGTACTTTTTTTCTTCTAAAAAGTATTTTTAGAATTTACCTCTAGCTTTCCATAATAATTCTATTTTTGAATTTCTTCAGACGATTTAAAATTTTTCGTCATTTACTACTATATCCATTTAAGAAGATTAAGCTTATAAGTTCTCTTCACAATAAATGGTCAATCATAATCAAAATTATTGAAGCCAAGCTAGATATCAGATTGAAAGACTCTCCAGTATAATGCGAATACCTTTAGTAAATTTAATTGATTTCTACATACAATTGTTATCAAGTATTTGTCTAATGCAGTTTCAAGATCGATAAGATAGATTTGCTTTAGTGATCTCAGATCATCTTTCCAGTATAAAGTCATATAAATCATAAATATGATAGCTTCTTTATTATGTATTTTAGCAAATTTGCTTAATTTTCATGATTGCGTCTCTATATTCTATGTAAAAATAAGCATATAATCTCTTATAAGAGCTGAAATTGGAAAATAGTTACTTATCATTTTTAGGTCTTCTACTGGTCAAAAATGATTTACAGAAATATAAAAATCGTATATATGATAAGAATATCTTCTATATTTATACTTGCTTATTATAGATTAGCCAGAAATTGCGATTTCATTCTCTCTAGCTATGTTACGATAAAAATGAGTACATATTATCTGAAGTAATTTCAAATTTTCTATCTTGAATGACTTGAAAGGCTTTTTTTTTATCTTCAGTACTAAGCGTAAAAATTTGTAGATATAACTTTTTTCTGTATGATAATCGCGGAATAGAAAGGCTTTAATATATTCTATTTTATAGTCATTTATAGCAGTACAAAGAATTTTGTCTATTTTTATCTTAAAATCGTCTATGGATTCTTTATCTGATACATGAATATCAAAAAATACCCACAGTCTTATAAGGATAACTACTGCTTTTTGACCATTGATAAGAGAGCCATAAAGACGTAAAATATAATAGTTCTTTTCACTCATTTTTTCTGATGAACCCTCAAAATCAACAGCCATGAAAGAAATTTCTTGATAATTGGATAAAGTATCATTAAGAATTGTAGTTAATCTCTCATCATTTTTCGTAACTATATCATTTTGAGTTGAAATGCTATTTAAGTAGTTTTTATCAAAATAGTGATTTATATGACCTTCTATTTTATCTTTTTTAGCTTCTAGGTGAAATAGTAAGGTGGTGTCTCAAAGAACTCTGAAAGGTCAGATTGGATTATAGTATTTTTTCCAGAATATGATAATTAAGTATACCCTTTAGTATAATACTCTAAGAAAAAAATTCAAAATAAAAATAAATATTATTATAAACATCAAAAGATTAACTGACTAAAGGAAGAATAATACCAAAATAGTAGACATCAAATTCACTGAGGATTATATTAGAAAGAAAGGTAAATATATTTACTAATATTTCTCTGATAAAGGAATAGTTTATGGAAATAGAAGTACATGACCAGAAGGATGTTATTTTTACTGAAAAAGATACCAGTGAGCTCTATGTAAACAAGATGAATGTGTAAGGCTGACAGCTTTTAAATATGAGATTTGTAATTTACATGTAAATAAATGCTATTCAAAAGCAAATTATTATTAGAAGAAATTAGATAAGATGTTTCAGGATTTGTAAACTTCAAAAGTGTTAGAAAAGGCTCTTGATAGAATAAAAATACCTAATGCTATAAGTTGACCCTAATGATTTATCAAAAATTTGACCTTATGAAAAATTTATATAGATGGTAAAAAAACTTAACAAGAATACTAGAAGTATCTTCTTTCCTAATTTTAGAATTCTGGAGAAGCAATTTACTACTTGTTTTTAAGAACCTTATAAGCCCTATGAATTTTTGAACTCTTTATCTATTATTTTTTTTTATATATATACCATATATTGATCATATATCGACTATATCAACCATATACATGACTATATTTGTCCAAGTGGTATATCATAGAAAAATTTTGATTTTTTTTCTAGAACTTTAAAATTTCTTAGGGTTAATAGGGTTCTTAAGGACAAGTAGTAAAGAACTCAATAAAACAAGTTAAGAAGTCCAAAAATAATATCAAGATTATCTCTAAGAGTGTCTTCAAAAATTTTTCTTATAGAGATAGAGAATTTTTATAGAGATAGCAAAAAAACTTAATAAAGTACTTCTGGTATCTTCTTTGATGATTTTTTATAGGATAAAATGTGATATATTTTATTATTAAAGATACATAAAAAATAATTATCCTAAAGTGTATATAATAATGGATTTTAAAAATTATTCTTTGAGATGGTAAAACACTAATTTACAATGTGAACTTATACTGACTTGCTAGATTTTAAATATGCAATTGGAGATCAATTCATTAAGAGAAGAAGTTAATGGGCTTAGAGATGAAAATACTAGGTTTAAAAATGCAATTAGCTATTAGGAAAATGAAAAACAAAATAAGATAGTAAGCTCTAGTGAAATGCTTTATTTTAATGCTAAATAGTTCATAATAGATTATGTTTTATTGTAGTCTGAGAACATTCTTTGCAAATAATGTTGCGCTACTTTATATCAAGATTATCTTACTTAGTGTGATAAAAATGATGAACAAGCATTAAGTAGCAATCCTTTTGGTAAAAAATTTTCGCAAATAGATATCAACCATAAACAATATGAGTAAATAATAGTAATAAAGAATGGCAATATATTCTAGACTGATTCAAAATTATAAATAAGACACATGACTTGATGCATAATGGGAATTATACAGAATAGTTCTGTCTTTAATTTCATTTATTATAGGAATACATTGACTAAATATTAGCAATATATTTATATCTCTAACTCGCAAATCAGCAAAAAATTATGTAATTAATATAGTAAGATGCAGTATAAATTTGGCTAGTATTATTCCACAATTTCAGCCAGATCTTTGACTATAATAACTTAGCATCTAAGCTGACAAATTGCTAGTTCTATAATAATTTCATGATAGTTTCTCATTAGTTCTATGATAGCTTCACAATAGTTCTAGAACACTATCAAATTACCATCTTGATACTAAGCTGAATTCTCGAATTACATGTCCAAAAGATTGACTGAAATTATAATATAGTGCTGGTTGAAATTAACCACAAATTTACTGCGTTACCCAATATAATATTTTTTTTACCACATTTTAATATCTAAAAAGGCAATCAAATAGGTACAAATTCTTAATATAGAACTAGTATCCAAACTGGCTGACCCAATACTGACAACTAAGAAGGATAGCATGGTATTACATGCCTGGTTAGCAATCAAAAGGCTTAAAAACGGAAAACAAACTACTATCTACTTAGTAACTAATTAACTGTAAAACTCTACTAATATAAATTATACCAGAAAGCATTTATTAACACATAACACATAATAAAAAAGGTCATATTCAAATTATTTAGTCATAGTCATAATTAGATTATTTAATCACATAATCACAAATAATAAATAGAAAACTGGAAAAGAAATCAGATTTTAAAGATAAGAAACGTAATAAAAAAAATAGATAGGTATAAAAAATCGTCACAATTAGGTTGTTAAATTAGATTATTTAATCATAATTAGATTATTAATTTTAGATTATTTAGTTATATTTAGATTATTTGATTATATTTAAATTATTTAGTTATATTTAGATCATTTAGTCATATCTATATTATTTTATTACTAAATAATCTAATCTAAGCTGTTTATAACTAAATAATATAATTATATTATTTAATTATAAATGGCTGAACTCTTGATATAACGAATTTTTTGAATAAATATAATAGAAATATTCTTGTTATAGTGAATTGGCCAATAAAATCTCTTAAAATCTTCACTATAGCCTTATAGCAAAGTTGAGATCTAGAACATAAAGTTTGTTATAATAAGAGTTAACTGTATTATTTTAAAAAAATTTATAAATAGATAAAATATTTTAATTAATATATTATTTTATTAAAGAAAATTTTGATAAATATTTTTTAATAAGTATCAATTATATTTTTATCATAATCTTTAATTTTTTTAAATATTTTTATTAAGTAATAAATAATGTCATTTTATTATTATTATTTAGATTTAATTTGATATTTTTTATATCAGTTAGTTAGATATTCATTATAATGTATAATTAATTTCTTTAATTTTTATTTTATATTTTTATTAATTTTTTAAAGTAATGAATAAAAAAACAATACTTTAAAGTAATAATTTATTTAATATTTTAAAAAATATTATATATTTAATTCTTAATATTAAATTTTATTATTCTATACTTAAAATAATCAAATTTTTATTATTTATTTTTATTAATTTATAATTATTATTATTATTATAATTCATAATAATATGTAAGTTACATAAATAAAATTATATCTGGTTCTAAAATATAAATGCTATGCAATAGAAAAAAAGAGATCTACCAAAAAAAATTGTTTTACTTTATAAGTTAAATTTTAATTTTTAGTAAAATAATCCAAATTTAACATTAATTTAAAAAATTATTTTTTGATAATTTTCTCTTTTTTTTTACTGCAAAAGCATTCATATTTTATATCTCTAATACTACTAATGATCTCATTAATAAATTTATTACTAAAAAAAGAAATTTTATTACCAAACATTTTGTAAATTTTTAAGACTTTCATAGCTATGAAATAAAAAGTTGATACTAAAAATGCAGATATTTTAGAGTTAATAGTTTATAATGAAGGTTATTCTTGATTTCAAATAACTGGCTATTATTGTAATAGTATAATAATAACTTTTTACCCTTTTCATTAAAATATCACGTGAAAAATTTGTGGGGAAACCCAGCCGAAACCTAAATTTAAAAAATTCGTTCTAAAAGTTTGTAAAGATGAAAATTTTTTATTATGATTGAAAATTAAGATATAACGTAATGGAAGTCAGGTCATTTCACATGAAAGATATGATATATATTTCTGATTTATTTATGGATTAGATTCTTGAATAATCATATAAATGACTTTTATCGTGTTGACAATATTAAATTTGGTAACTAGAAAGTAAAGTTGGAAGAAGAGCGTGAAATTAGTCAGAAAACGCTTTTGTTTACTTAACCCTTTTTAAATACCGTATCAAAACATTTATAAAAATAGAAAATTCTTAATCCATTATATATGTTTATTTGTATATGCGTAAAAGGGCCAAAGGATTCTAATTTTAGAGAAGCCTTGTTATGATCATCAGCCAAATTTATCAGAAACTTTTTTTTTTTTTTTACAATAAAAACAATAAATAAATAAGGATTATGTTATGTTTCAGGTTAATATCCGAAATTAACGAATTTATATCTTTATGTTTCACAGTAAGGAAGAAAACACATGAATTTTCCTAATTAAACCTTATGCGAGTTAGGTGATAATTGAATTTTATTCGAGTTATCTGTTCAACAAAATCACAATATTTAATCCATCGGGAATTTTTATCTTTACCCCGATCTTTTTTAAAAAAAATTAAAATAAATAAATAAAAAATAATCATGATGATGCCACTAACAGAAAATATAGTTGAAAAACCAAATGTGAAAAAAGGTTAATATGATACGTAAGTCCTATAAAAGTTTGATTAAATACGCCACTCAAAGAAAATGGACAATGGAAATAAGCTTAGATTTAGATATAGACGCTTGTTTGACAAGTGCCGTATATAATTAAAGGAAGTAATTACCCTTAATAAGGTTTGATTTTTTGTGACAGTTTCTTTGTTGTTTATTTGCAGATCATTTTGAATCATAAAATCATGGTTTTTAAAAGGTACCTAGCATTTTTATAGAAATTCCTTTAAATAATACGACATTACATAATCCCAATGAAATAATTATGTTCATAGATTCAATTAAAATATTTTTCAATATTTGGAGAATAAAATATGGCACTCATCATCTTTTATCCTTTAACCTATTATATATATATTCAATTACAAATAAGTAATCATTTATCAAAACAATTTTTGTAATCAAATATTCTATAACTATTGTGATCGATTCAGGCTCCGATTTTTTTTTTTTTTTTTACTAAATCGAGACAAATCCATGGCTGTGTTGAGAATAATCGTTTTCACATGTTGCTTTATTACTCGATTACAATACACTATACCTTTACTGAAATTAACACGTGAATCATGATTTTTCCAGGTATAAATATTTTGAACATTTATAATTCTATATAGAAACTTTATTTTTTTTTTTGTAATTTACTTTTGAGTTGGAAAATAATTCATTTCAAATTTCACTTCACCAACTGTGGTAATTTCTGTGCCAATGTCTTCTATGCCAAGTTCATTGTCGATGCCAAAACCAATAAAAGTTCCATTATCAATGCCAACGCCATTAATAAATAATGAAGATTCAAGTGTGAGCACTATTGCTAGATTTGTTCTTTCAGGTTTATTTTCAAATAATTCAGAAATTCAAAAGAATGTTATTGAAACATGTTTCGATGTTAATGCTGGTATGTAGAATAAATCACTCTGATATCAAAAATTTTTTTGGTTAATTTTTACCTATATTTTTTTTTTAGTTTTTGAAAATCCAATGATACTAGTTGAATCACGAGACAAAATTATCAATCAATTCCTCCTGCTTTCAACATTCTTTCATTCCATAACACCGGAAATACATTCAGTTACTAGCAAAAAGACAGAAGAAAATCATCATTTAGTTTGTATTGACTCTTTGATTAAATATCGTCTTCCGCTCCCCTGTTTACGCTCGAATGATATTACTCAACGTGTAATCACAAAGTTTGAATTTAATGAACAACAAAAGATCGTGAGGTATGAAGATATTTGGAGTTTAAAGGATATGGTGGAATCTTTACCAATTATTGGATGGATTTATACAAGGATGGCAAGGAAACTCAATGGGATGGTGACTGGAGGTGTAGTTCTAGCTGTTCAAGAATTAAAGCATGCTTGGAAAGAATGGCATGTTTAACATAACATAATTAATGTAAAATTTTATTAATTAATTTATAGCTTTTTTGAAAATGTATATCATTATTTTGTTTAAGTAATACATATCTTATTACGTCATGGAATTCTATGCATACATTAAATGCCAATTGCAAAGAAATTTTTTTTTCAGTGCGGTTAGCCCATACATAAAGAGAATATAAAGAGATCCTTTCAATCCTTTGGGATGAATTTAGTCGTTCCCACTGTATAAGATAACGATCACCTTGTATGTTAACTGCGCGAAATCTTTAAGCAATGTACTTGTTAAGCTTTCTTTTAAAATTACATCTAAAAAAAAAATCATTCAAATCCTTTGAACGGTCGAGAGTGCATATATATCTCTCTCTATTTAAATTCAAAGCATATGTGGCGACAGTCAATAGAAAAGGGAGAAATCTAAATTTTGATAAGATTTTTTTCTATTGGTCCACTTGACCGATCACAGTCATGTGCTCAAAATTAGTTTGAAATTTCAGATTTCCCCCTTTTTTACTGACGCCCTCCCATATTCTTGTATGCCTATAAATTTAAACACCTTCATGGAACGGAACTTAGGAATTTAATTGACAGTATATGCTATAAACTTGCAATATATTAATTATATACTAATTTTTGATGTAATTATTTTTTTTGTCTCAAATAAAATGGAAAAATTGCTGGCTAAATCAACATTCGGTTCGCCCTTGATTATAATAGACGCCACCGCACATGATTTATTACGCGTCATATATGTATATCAGCTAACCAGTTTCATTTCAAGTCCAAAGGAAAAAGATAAAGAAAACAAAAAAGTCGTATTTCGTTGCATACTCCTTTTATTCCTAAACGCGAATTTTTTATCGTCAAAAACAATCCGATTGTTATATCACATGATTTGTTAAATAAAAGAACAGATTTAAAAAAAAAAATAGCTTGACTGAACCCATTGTAACAAAATGTGAGATGAAACATTCTGCCTTTATAAAGTAAAAAGGGTCAAGTTTCTTTATATGAAATTTCATCATATCATCTTTAATAAATACTACGTAATCCTTTCGACAAGAAAAGTGATAAATTATTGATTCCTTAAAAATTTTCAAGTACCGAACAAGAAATTACGGCGTATGTTGAAGCAGTCATGTGATTAGCGCGGGTACGACAAAACGCGTTTCAAACATATTTATTTAGGCAAATTAAAAAAGAAAATTAAATTTTACTACCTACATTATATAACGTAAAAAAACCAGCATCGATAAATCGTGAGAAATTAACAGATCAAATGAAGTAATCAAATAGTGTAATTTTACGGGTACGGTACCCAAAATCCACCAATCAAATAAATGCATTGCATATCGGGGAAAAAGTTATGGTATAATTACGACAATTAAACTTTTTTGCTATTGCAAATTGGACCAAAGTATTATTATCATATGTGATCATGTAATTATAGTATATAAAAATGGAGGGAGTTTTTTTTTTTTAAAAAAAATATTTTAAAATGAAAAACAGTTACTCGTCTTAAATTGGATTTATTTTGTTTTATTTATTTATTTATTTCTACTCGGTTCACATTTTGAATACACGTTATGTAAGAAAAAGCGATCATTGTTTTTAGAATCCATTCTCAGACCATGTAAACGTTCCCATCGATTGTGACGTTATGATTTGTAAATTTAGTTGCATTGGTCAGCGTATTATGAAATCAATGCGCTTAAGATATTAATTTCAAAATAATATATAATAAAGCTTTTCATTTTGGATTACCTTGTGTATATATGTATATATTGAAAATTGTACCTATATATAAACTTGTTTGCAAGCATTTCAATCACTTACGGCGTTTTATTTTCTTTGTTTAACTTTCTTTTAATCGATCTTTCAATAAACAAACGAAAAAAAAATATAAAAATATAAAAAAAAAATAAAAAGTAGTAAAAAAAAAAAAAAAAAAAAAAAATAAATAAATTTTTTTTATACAACATATTTAGCAAATTTTCATGATGAACATAGATCACCCAATATACATTATATGCAATCATGATGTTGTAATGACATCTTTCATAGTTTACTCTTTAAAGAGAAAACGGGCAAGTAACATTTGCCTTCTCGTTCCATTATCTAACAAAGAAGTAAGCAATTTAAAACTGTTTTGTTTAAAAAAAAAGATAAAAATCGCTAATTGTTTCCATTTTTTCGTTATCAGTTTCAAAAAACAAACTTGGGAGTGCAGATGGTATCTGGAAAATGGTCAACGATTGAGGACTTTACAGAAATATTATCGACCAGTAAGTGATTACATTCCCTATTCATTTCTGGTAAATAACGAACCGTTTAACAACGTTTTCATTTGTTTAGACGCAGTTATCGTTATAAGCATGTTATACCATGATTATGAATCTCAATGCAAATTATTCCAAGCTTGTATAATTCAGCAAGTTTCCTTTTTTGTTACATGGGATTCGGGAATGGAATTGTAGGTATTTTCTGCTTCGTTATTTATGAAACATTTCAGTAATTAATTTTTTTTTGTGTTATTATATTGTTTAAAATATTCAGGGAAAATTTTGTACGAAATAGCTCATGTCCTAGGACCAGATTGCATCAACTATTGATTGATTATCATTATTCGGAATCAACCGATAAAATGAATTGGGTAATATTCCAAGTTGGAATATTTGATATAGAATCCATTCATTTCGATATATCAACAGTAACTTCGTCTTTCAATTCACCAAATCAATTCATTTTTTTGAATGTAACGGTAAAAGAAGATCTTGCGCTTCTAATCAGCGAGTCCATAATTAACCCGAAACTTGAGCCAAATCGTAATTATGTTGTTGGCGAATTCATTGCTCATACCTTCCTTGGGCATATTTATCAAGTCTTTAACAAGGGAGTGCAATTTGATTTGAACCTCCCAGCAAGTATTAATGAATTCGAAACAACGAATCAATTGCGACTATCGGGAATTATATCTGCTCGACCGCTTCCGCAGATAATATTTCCTAATCACAATTTGAATGTAAATAAATTATCGATGGAAATATCATTGCAATATGGTGCGAGTATTTATCATATTCTTTCGGACCATCGAAGGATCACTCTCAAAGAATGGGTATATGACAAACTGAGGCAAAGGTCATGATGATATTTTTTTTTTTTTTTTTGTTAATCTCTATAAAATTTATAACATTAGAGAAAATTACTTTTTTTTTTTATTAATATAAGAGTTTTGACAATTTTTTATTTTAATTTTACTTTCCGTTACATCTCTTATATTTTACTATGCATTTTCCTCGTTTTTTTTTAAGTAACAAATCAAGTTTTGACTCAACTCAACTATATTGTTAAATCAAATCAATTTACTTTTTAGTCTTTACCATAGAAACATTTGGTAAAATGCTTCGATTTATTCTTTTTCAAAACTAATTACCATACAGATTTTTGTAAGCTATGATTTAATTTTTTTATTTTACTACACCTTTAAGTAAATACTTAAGTATTATTCCTTATGTCTAAGCTAAAATATAATTGTCAATACTTTGACAAATTTTTTATATTTCATTTAATCGTATTTTTGAATTTACTCGTTTGTTTTCTTTATTATTTTTTATCATAATTATCGTAATGAGTTTTTCTTTTTTTATTTTATTGTTTCCTTTATGTTTTTTTTTTTTCTTTTATTTTATCATAATAAATTTTTACGTTCCAAAAATTTTAAACGAATTGTGATCAATATAAATTTTAAAAATTTCATGCCAATGCCCTCGGATCTACATTTTCATTGCTAAATGCAACAATGGTATTGTGGCATGTATTGTTTTTTATATACTAAGTATAAAAGTTTATCATTACAAAGAAGGGGGTTGGTAATAGACCGATATATTCCCCGTTTACTAATCGTTCGCCACATCGATATTTTACTGGAAGCTACTATCGGACTTGAATTTTCCGAGAAAATATCAACATTTCGTAATACCTTGGATATATCATTTGAAAATCGTACTTGTAGTTACTTAATAATAAATTTATTTAATATTGCACGATTTCATTAAAAGGATTTAATAAATATTAAAAAGTATTTGTTACTATAAATACATATATTCTAATTAAAATAAAAGTTAACATTTTGTATTGACATTCACTAAACACTGGCGCCTTTTCTTTATTGTAGTTATTAGAAAGTTGTTGATAAATCTTGTGATTCAAGATTCGTAATTTGAGAATTTTGTAATGGTTGTATATTATAATCTTGAATTTGTTCAATAGATCTATTATCGGTGTTTGTTTTTAATTTGAGTTTCTTGATAATCTTGTATATTATAAATGGAAATAATATGTCGCAATGTATCCATTTTTTGTCGTTCATTTGGTACTTTATATTTTCGTACTGCATCAACACTTCGATGCCCTGTGATGTTCATAATAACTTGCTCTTCTACATTTACATTTTGCATTAATGTCTTTCGCCCAGAATGGTTAGTCAGTAAGCCATCAACCTCAATACCTGTTTTATGAGATCTTTCATAAATTATTTCGACCAATGTGTTGTTTACGATACCAGTTTCCAATTTCTTTCCCTATTAATTAGAAATTTTTGTAAATTCTTTAAGAAATTAATATATAATTATATAGTAAACTTATCATTTTGGATTTGTCTGTAAATAAAAATCTGGTTATAAATCTAATAGCCTTTTTTTCAAAATACAATTGATAATCATAACATGGTCCTCTAGAATTAGGTAAATCAGCTGGAATTGGAATCTTTTGTGCTATACCGCCCATTACCCCTTGTTGATTATTTATTGCACGAAATCTTTGAAAATCAATTTTCCCATCATCTCTAAAATTAAATTGAATAATTTTTAATTGATAGTGTTCACCATCCCAACAAGCTAAAAATAAGTGCATTGTGAAAAAATACTTTTTTAATAAGAGTATCTGGAGTTGATATTGAAGTTGCTGGATTTGATAAAATATTTGCAATATTTGTTGAATTAAAACTGCAGACCCTTTTACTTCTCCAAATCCTTCTTGAAACATTTTTATTTTACCATCAAGAACTCTTATTAAAACAGGAAACTGATGATGATCACATAAATTAATCCCAAGTATAATTGAAAATTCCATCAAATATGAATTAATTTTATCAACAGCTGTCTTATTATTTATAGTGGCAATATAACCTGCTACTTGATTTTCTAGTATAAATATATCCAAAAATAAGACACAATTAAATTTTATATTACTCTTAAATAAGAATCAATCATAACTTTTCAAAGTATTTAAACCAAATTTTTTGTTGCTTTTTTTTGTATTTTGAACACATGATTTTTTTTGATATTATGAAATTGCTTTCTCAATTTCAAGATTTTCATTATATATTAGGCTATAAATGTAAATTATTTAATAACTTACAGGCAGTATTAAATTGTATATTTTTAATTAATTTTAGAGAAAAAAAGAAAATTTATAAAAAGTTGATTACTAATAAAGTTTAATTTATTGTAATAAATTATTATATAATTATTTTATCATAAATATTAGTCAATCATAAAATATATTGGTTATTTATCACTTAATCACTAATCTTACAGACTCTGCTATAATTTCTAATGATATTTCTAATTTCACAATAAATAACTATTATATATAATACTTTATTTTTTTAATAATGCTATAAAAATTTCATGTTAATTTTCATGTAATGAAGAGATTATCACATTCTTAAGAAAGAAAATTAAATTTCTTTTTTTATATATAAAAATGTATTGATTGTTCTTCAGAAAAATTATGTTATTATTAGTTACTACTTTTTTAATTATAAATTATAAGCAAATACTTTTCTTTTTATTAATTTGATTTTATAATAGTATCACTTAAATTTATTTATTATTAAAAAATATATTATTATTATTAAATATAATATTTAATTAAAGTTATATATCTTTAAAGTATTTAAATATGATTTATTTACTTTACTAATAGAATATCTGATAATATTAAAATTTTAATCAAATCACAATTTATATTAATTTATCACTAAGTAATATATAAGAAAACAATAAAGTTTTACCAAAAATATTAATGATTATAGATAAACTAATTTTAAATTGGTTGTATAACTGAACTGATTCAATTTAATTTTAAGATTAAGAACTATGATAAATATCAGTTATTATTATATAATTCAATATAGTTAAACTAATAATAAATATTGATATCTTATTTAGAAGAATCTAAATAATAAAATTTATATTATTATTTATTTAAAAAGAATTTGAAAAATATTAGTTTTTGAAACTAATAAAATAGAAATTTAATAACAAAATTTTTGTTTTATATATTGATTAGTTCTATTATTTATTATAATAATGATTATATAAAAATAAAGCTATAAATAGAATATATTTATAAATATTAAAATATACTTATTCTTGACTAAATATATATTAGTTTATAACTATTGATTTTAAATACTATGTAAAGGTAGCAAATTTCATTTAAGAAAAAAAATTTTTTTTAGTAAAAATCAAAAAAAAAACTATAAAAAACTGAATGTAAAATGAAAAAAAATAATAATAGTTAAAAAGATTAATAATTAAAATTTTGTTTAACAAAAGAATATTAATAGTTAGAGTAATAATTAGGTTTAAAAGAAAAAGAATTATATAGAGGAATTTTTAGTTTATAATAGTATTTTAGTATTAAATAGTAAAGGTGCTAAGACAAATTTTATAGAAAAGAAGGATTGAAAGAATGAGAAATATTAAATTTTCTAGTAAAATAAATATTAAAATTTAATTTAAAATAAATTTAAAATATTTAAACTTAAATAAAAAAACTTAAACTGCTTTAATTCAGATTATCTTTTTTTTTCTACTTAAAAACTAAAAAAAAAAGTTTAAATTTAACTAAATTTTAATATAAATAAACTACCACTGGTCAAAATTAAAAAAATTAGACATGTGAAAAATTGGCTAAAATCATTCTAAATTTGGCAAATTATCAAAAAATTTGTCTAACCAATTGGCATACACTAGAAATCAGTCAAGAATCAACCAAAATTTAACCTATCTTATTTATAGCTAATTAGCTTATGTCAAAAATTGACTAAAATTTGATCTATCTTATTTATAGTTGATTGACATCTGATTTATATCTGATTGATATATACTTCTGTGTCAAAAGTTTAGGATCACCCCCTGAGATCTGCACAAATAATCTTAAACAGCAAAAATTACATATTTATATAACATAAATAAAAACAATTTATAATATTTATTAATTAGTAATGATTATTACACAAAATTTTAGCTTCATTTTTTTTTATTTAAAAAAAAAGTTAAAAAAGCGGAACTAGCAGATTTTGAATGTGACAAAGTTATTGGCTTTTATAAAGCTAGTGACTCTAAAAGAACTATTTCAAAAAAAACTAGTTATAGCAAAACTATCATTCATAATATAATAGTCAAATATCATGAAACTAGTGCTGTTACTATTACTTCTAGAAGTGGTCAGCCTAAAAAATTAACTGAATAAGACAAACAGCACCTCAAGGCTATTATTAATAAAAATTGACGTAAACCTGAAGAAAAATAAGAAAAATTTTATTGAATCTACTGAAAAGAATATAAGTAGATGCATTATACAATAAACATTGTATAAAAAAATAGAATATAACAGTTGTATAGTCCTAAGAAAGCCTTGTGTTAGTAAACATAATCAAAAAATACACTTAAATTAGGCTTAAAAAAGACGTTCATGAACTATAGACAATTGGAAAAAAATAGTATAAAGTGATAAGTTTTGATTTACTATATTTCAGAATAATAGAAAAATTAGAGTTTGGCATCTTCAAAAAAAAAATATGACATTAATTGCTTTGTTTCAACTATGAAGCATGGTGGAGGTGGAGTCATAATGTAAGAATATTTTTCATGATTTGGGTTAAGTCTTTTAGTAAAAATTGATAGTCAAATTAATAGTCAAAGATATATAGAAGAAATACTTAGCTATCATATGATCACTTTTTGAAAAGCTTTGAAGAAGAAAATGGTGATTATTTGTTTCAACAGGATAATGCATCAATCCATACCAGTATCAAGACAAGAGATTTTTGTGAAAAAATGAAAATAAATCTGTTATCATAACCAGAACAGGAGTTCTGACCTCAATCCTATTGAATATCAATAGGATGAGCTTGAAAGACATATAAGAGCAAAGCAAAATAATTCTAAAAATTTAAGAGAATTGAAGGCACTTCTTCAAGAATATTAGTCAGAAATTTTATATAAGGTCTACCAAAAGCTTGTAAAAAACATAAATCGTAGAATAGAGGCAGTTATAAAAGCTTATAAATATTCTATATGATATTGAGTAATATTTTTATTATATTTTTACAAAGTAAGTGTTATAAATTAATATTTTTTTTTTTTGCATTTTTACTAAAAATTATGCTTTTTTTTATTGAAAAACTTTAATATTAACTTAGTTTTTTATTTTATAGTATTATAAGCTAAGAAAATTTTTTGTTATATTATATAACAAAAAGTTTGATAAAAAAAATTTTTTATATATTTTATTTTAATACTTTTTTTTTCAAAAAATCACGTGATATAAATATAGATATGTAATTATACAAAAATGTTAGTTACTAAATTACTAATAGTTTTTTTTTATTTTTTAATAATAAAAAATTGTTCTTTATTCATTAAAATAATCATAAAAGATTTTTTGTAGTTTAAT
>CAJVPP010001450.1:0-19891 GCA_910592005.1 Funneliformis mosseae | reverse complement strand
TCTTTGGTCTTGTCATATGAGTTGTACAATTGTTCCTTCGTATAATTACGGTAATAGCAATTATTGTGTAATGTAATGATAAAATGTATATGTATATTAAATAATAATGTTTCCATGATTTTTTTTTAATAAATTATTATAATAAATAAAGTTTCTATTGGATTGATTATTTAATAAATAAAAAAAAATTTAAAATTGAACGCGAAAAAAAATATTTGTTCCCTTCACAAAGTTAACTCTTAATAAAGTTTGAAATAATATTTATTTAATCTGAATATCACGGGATTTAATACAAGAAAATGTTTAAATTTTTTTTTTTTTGAAAATTATAGATGAAGGTACATTTTCAAAAAACTACAGCTTAATTAGTTATGTAGTGTGTTAAAATTTAATGAGTATTATTTATTTAAAAATATATTATTGTATGATTAAAAATTCAAATTGTAGATGTATTCACATTAAAATATTAAAAAACCAGACCTCTACATTAGATATATGAACATGATAGTAATGTTTATAGTATGTAGAAGGCAAAGCCTCGCGCTTGTATTTATAGCGATGCTTATAATCGTAGGCACGATGCTTGAATTTTTTATCGTAATGATAATCGACGTCGTATTTGTTGTAATATTTGTAGTATTTACTGTAATGATAATTTATACATTCATCTTCAGCTACAGGGGCGGAATTAGCTAAAGAAAAGTTTTTTTTAGAAAATATGGTAAAAAAAAAAGGGTTTTTTTTATTATTATTATTATAATTATTCATACTAATTACCTTCTTGAAAAGTAGTAGTTCCTAAAATAACTGATAATAAAATCAGTGTATTTAATTTCATTTTGAAAAGAATTATTTTTATTATTATTATTATTGATGATCTTTTAATTTAGATCGAAGTGAAAATTCTTCTTGGAGGTGAAGAGGAGGGTTTATATAACTTATTCACTTATGAAGTTCCTTTGAATGGAAATTTTCATTTCGAAACTTATCATGAATAATGTCTTTAGGTTAATTCATACTTATTCATACTATATAAATCATTGGACTGGAAAAAAAAAAAATTTCACCGATTTTTAAAAAATAGTTATTTTTTTTTTTTTCATAGTTATTCATACTTTACAAAAAAAAATTGTTTAATTAAATGGAGATCCTTTGCGAAAACCAAAAATATACACGACTAAGCCCACATTGTCATAGACTGGTTATGGATCATGATTGTATGGTCAAGATAATGATCAAAAATCAAATATATACAAAATCCAAATAAATACAAAATCTGGTATGAAATCATGAATTTCTTTACCAACACTTTTTTTTAATTCCCTTTTTTTTTTTTTTAGAAAAAAATTGATAGAATACACTTTATAAAAAAAAGAGTTAAAAAATCATATATTTCAAATTTACAATTCTAAAGCACACCTCTTCCTGTATTACTTTGATCTTTTCTTTCAGACCATTTTTTAAATATTTTTTCCAACATTTTTAAACTAACTGGTTTAGTCAAGAAGCCATCGACACCGCTCTCAAAAGCAATGTTTTTATCTTCTTCACTAGCTAAACCGGTTAAAGCAAATATTAAAGAACGAGAAGAATGAAATGTTGAGCGTTGTAAGGGGGAAGGTAATGGAGATAACTCTGCTTCAGTCATTTTAGATTCTAATAATGGCGGTGATAATTTAGAAGGATTAGATTTTTCATTAAATGAATTATAATTATAATGATGAGATAGTCGATCGGGATGTGAAATTCTTCTATATTTATTCTTTTGTTTTTGTGCGTTTGCACTTAAATTATTGTCTGTGCTTTGAAATGGTTTTGAAGGGTATCTATTATTGTTAATGAATGAAGAAAAACCTGAAATAGTAGAATCGTTGGTAGCAGGAAATTGAGAGAAAAGAGGGGGAGTCATCGAAGGGGTTGAAAAGTAATCTTCTTGTTCTGGCAATGGTGTCTTGGGATGTTCTGACAAAGGTGATAATTTTGGAAGTTGTTTTTGACTAATTTCATATTCAATTTTACGTATTTCGGCTGTTGCTACGTTACCATTCATGACGGGCATTTGTATATCTATTTTTTTTTAAAAGAACAAAATTAATAATTTTAAATTAATAAAATAATCTTTTTAAACAAATAAAACAAGCAAAAAAAAAGCTAATAATGTGTGAGATTTTATTACCCATAAGAACAATGTCAAATCCTTTTTGTTTAGAATTATCTTCATCCAACGCTCTTCTGAATTTTTCAACACCAATCGCACCGTTTTCAGCCTCTTCAAATTTAATATCGCGTTTGTTCAAAAACGTAGCTAAAATCATTCTATTAACAGCATTATCCTCGACCACCAAAACTCTTGGTCCGGAAATAGATAGCTTAGATAAAAATGACGTGTTGAGGGAATTATTGGACCGAGATTTTTTCAATTGATCTAAAGTAGTATCTTTCTCACTAGAAAATGTGCTTGGTAATGAGGATGATATTAAAGTCGTGTCTTCATTTGAAAAAGAAATAGGTGGTGATGTAGTCGATTTGGGAATTGTTAAGAATTTGGGCTCACAATTTGAAGGTGATTGTAAGTGAATGTTTGGTAATGTATTAGAGCGATTGAAAGAAGGTCGTGAAGGTAGTACATTTGAAAGCTGTGATGTCAGCTCAGTTGAATGATCATCAAATTTGATGATAACTTTTGGAGTTGTGGGAGGAGTAATCGAGGGAGATCGTTGTCTCGAAATTAATGTTTCTTCCGAAGAAGAATAATTAGTATGATATTTTAAATTATTATTATTTGAAGCTGTTTTCATGACCTGTCGCTGTGAATCATCATCCAAATGTTGTACTGAACTCAATTCTTCGGCACCGTTATCATCACGTTGTAAATTTGAGAAAATAGAAACCATGGTGTTTTCTATTTTATGAGGACCACAAGGTCGTGAAAGTATCACAACCTTTCGTTTCCTCCTTCCGCCTTTAAGATTTATTATATTTCCTCCTTCTTCATCCTGTAATTTCTCAACAAAATCAGCAACTTTACCGTGCTTAGCCAAGGAAGTGACAAACACCACAGGAGATAATTTGGGACCAACTTCAGACAATATTCTTTTTAGTTGAGCAAGATCATTATTAATAAATATAATATCACCATCAATATCACCACCATTTTCTTCAACAATAACATTTTTCACTTGAAACCAATCAGTAAAATATTTTTCTACCACTTCTTTAAGTTTACCCTTGGCGCATTTAATTACGATTGTTTTTTCCTTTATTGCCTCAAGAATAGTTCGTCGCTGCTCTTCTTCATCCCTAACGACATCATCATCATCATCATCATCATCATCACCACCATCTAAAGGTTCATAATTTAAACCACCTTTATAAGATAAACTTGAACCCTTTTCAATTTTTGATGGAAATTGTTCAAAATCCAACCAAATCCTAACCCTTGTACCAACTCCTACTTCGCTCTCGATATCTAATCTACCACCCATCTTCTCTACTAATAATTTAACAATAGATAGTCCTAATCCGGTTCCTACTTGTAGTGAATTTTCCTGAGAAAATGGTTGAAATATATTTGTCGTTAAAAATGATGGAGAAATACCACGTCCCGTATCCGTGATCGTTAATAATGCATGAAATTTTGATTGGAAATCCCTTTTATGATTCTTATATTGTTCACATAATGATGAACATGGTACTGTGGCTAATGATATTAGCACATAACCCTGTTGCGTAAATTTCAGTGAATTTCTATCAAAGACAAAAAAAAAAAAAAAAAATTAGAATAATTAACTTTTTTTGACATTAACGCATTATGAATGTACACTCACCCAACAATCTTTAAAGAGTAAGGTCAAAGATAAAAATAAAAACAATAATAAAAATTAGCATAATTAATTTTAAAAAAAATTTCAATGTGCGTTTAACAAAAGATGCTATAACTTACATTCATTAACATTTGTTTTATGGCTCCATCATCAGCACTAACGTACCAACCAACATCCCTAGGCTCAATCTCAAGCAAAACCATGACGTCTTCAATTTGTTCCAAGGAATCACTTTTATTTTGATGCTGAAATTGATGAGGGTGTAGTAATCTAGAAACATGTTTCCTTCTTGCCTGTGTTATAGCAGCGGTATTATGTTTCTCCTCCTTCTCTGTACGAAATAATTCATCGTTATCACCCTTATTAAGGGAATAATTATTACTACTGTAAACGGCAGCAACCATTTGTTGGCCTACTACGCAAGCTTCAGCAACTTCTTCCAACAACTTGACTAAATTAACGCGGTCCTTCTTCCTTTTGTTATTAATATTACGATCAATGATATTAATATCACGTTGACTTTCGTCCTCACCCAATATTTCACTCCCTTCTTCAGAAACTTTTTCTTGTAAAGGATCGTCATCAGCGAAGTCTTGTTTTTCACTCTCTAATTTAGCAAAGTCCAATACGCTATTAATAATACTAATTAAAGAAGTCCCACAACCGTGTATGGTTTTAATCAATTCCGATTGGGCATAATTTAATTTACTTTCTTCCAATAACTCACAACTTGCTAGAATACCATGAAGAGGGGTTCTTAATTCATGAGAAATAGAAGAGATGAATGTACCTTTTGCTCGATCGGCGACGATCACCCTTCTCTTTAACACTTCACTAACGACGTTCACACCAAAATTACTTAAATAAACTCGTTCTTCATCTTCAAATTGTCTCAGAGGATCTTTTGTCATTGCAATTAAGAAACCAAAAGCATTTTGTGAATCATCATAAATAGGTACCACAATACCAGAATGAACATCATCCGGAAATAAGGTCGGTAAAGGAGGTAAGGCGTTTTGATAAATATAACCTTGCGAATAATTTTGCATCATGTAAGAAAGGAAAGAAGTATTCACCGACGCTGTCAACGCCTCAGAAGACAATTCGATTGGACCAGCGGAAGCAAGGAACTTTAAATATCTTGTTGGCATATCAGGAGGAGGACCATTTAAAAAGAATCCATTTGATGAACAAGCAGTTGATATTATTGGACTAGAAGGCATCTCTAATAAACAAACGAAATCTATATTTAAAGTATCCCTCATTAATTTAACAGCCATGCTAAAACATCGCTTCATGATAGGGTCACCGACAATATTGGTGTTGGAACTTAATTTATTTTCTTCATTATTGGATAATTGAGTTTCCAAGCAAAATTTACTGAAATCGGCAATACTTTGTTGCATTTCATTCCTTACACGTAAACGTAAAGTATCAACCCATAATTCTAACTCCCTCATGACAACTTTTGCAAAGTCTTTCAAGATTTCACAATCCTTATTAGTGAAATCATGCCTTGGTTTATCATCGATTAAACATATCGTACCGATATTATGACCATCTTCAGTTTGTAATGGAGCACCAGCATAAAATCTTATGAACGGAGAACCTGTGACCAAAGGGTTTTTGTGAAATCTCCAATCTAATTTAGTATCAGGTACAACGAATGGTTCCCCATTCTCTTGTAATATAGCATGTCCACAAAAACTTATTTCTCTGGTCGTTCCATTACATCCTAATCCATCCTCTGCTTTAAACCATTGATGAGTGGTGTTTACAAGTGAGATTAGCGATATTGATACTTTAAAATGTTCTTTTGCTAATGCAACGATACGGGTAAAATTAACATCATTTGATGTGTTGAGTATTTGAAATTTCCACAACGCTCTCCTACGTCCAGCTTCATTTGGAGGCATAGGAGGAGGTAGGTAATAAATCTCGTCGTCATCATCATCATCATCAGAGCTGAATTCATTACTATGTACATATTGGTAATCATCTTCTCCCTCTCCTTTTCCTCCTCCTATCACTTCCTCACCTTCATTTCCACCTTCATTTTCACCTTCGTCATTATTTCTTTCCCCTACTCCTTTGACAAAAAAATTTCGAATATTCGTATCATGCTCATTAAACGAATATTCTTCCATGTGTTGAGCGTTACTATTTCTCCATTCATTATTATCAAAATCTTTATCACTTATAATATCTTTAACATTATCAGGGGTTATAGTTTTATCATTATTTTTTTCAATTTCGTTATCACTTTTTAATAAGGCTTCAGTTAAAGAATGATTTGTATCATCCAAATTACACTCTGTATTTAATGGACTAGTGTGAATGCTCATTTTTCTATAATGACTAACATTTTTATTTCTTCTATGAAGATTTAGTTTCGTTGGTTTCTTTGGTATAATTAAAGGATTAAAATTTCCTCGTGCATAAGAAAATAGGAAAATTTTCCAAACATTTGAATTATCTCGATCAAATTGTATATCAGAACCGGGTGATGAAGCTAATAATGATACAGTCGAAGATGAAGGTGTTGCTGGAATTGAAATCGGTGCAAGTGGTGTTGTTGTAGTTGGTGTTGGTAAGGAAAAATAATTTTTATGTTGAAGATCATCACCGTTCATGCGATTTAAATTTAATAGTAAGTCATCATGTAGGACTGCGGATGCTGCGGGATTGACCGCTAAGGAAGTTTTTAATGTTGATGAACCTGATTTGTATTGAAATGTTTGATAAGTTAATTCAATTCCATCATCAAATACATCATCATTTGTTGAATTTTTTTTTACATTTTTAATATCGATACTATTTATTTCAGTCATTGACTCGTCCTCTCGGACGAATGCTTGCCATTTTCCAACTTCATAATATTTGTCCGGATTTTCAATCAAGTTTAATGGTGAGAAGTACGATGAATTTAATGAATATGAAGAAGTAAGAGATGGACTTGATGAAGATGTTTTTATAATCATTTTTTATGAATTTCGATTATTTTTTTTGTTAGCAAAATATATAAATTCGATGTAAGCGGGAGTGGTCTTTTTTTTTTTTTTTTAGACGAAAACGTTATGATAAAATTTTTTAATTGTTTAATTTTTTGATAACAGAAAAAAAAGAAAAGATTGTTAAAAATTTATTCTTTTTATTAACAATTCGTAAATTTTTTTTAATTAGAGATGGGGATGAAAAAAAAAATAAAAATAAAAATAAAAAAATAAGTGGAGAAAAGTTAAAATTGTCAAATTATCACTATTTATACTTTACTCAGCACCCTCAAGTTTCAGCCGGTTAATAAATATGTTTGCTGCCAATTGATTTGTTTATTTGTAGTAAAGTGATGCAAAAAAAAAAAAAAAAAAAAAAATAAACAAGTTAAAATACATAATTTGAAAAAAAAATTTATTAAATACATAAATAAATAAAACGTCTATATAAATATAAATATATATATAAATGAATATAAATGTATTAATGTATATTGTATGTATAAAAGAAAATCTTTAGAATTGTATAATAAATACGTTCATGATCGATCCTTGTTCAAGGAAAAGATTTGGTTAACCCGTGAAAATATTTTGAATTCATACAAATGAATAACTAATTATTTGCATCAAAATCCAGGCGCACGCGTTGTTAAAAGGGAAAATAAAATAAAAGGTGATACACCTTAATTACTAAATTTAATGAATTTGTGTAAAATTAAAATAAGTATTACTAACCAAACTTATATATATGCGGAATAGAATTTAATATAGAGAGCTGGTTGTACGTGAATTACACGAATAGGTGACAAAGGAAAAATCATTGGAACCAATGAAATACCAACTTGAATGTTTTAAGTTTTACGATCTTTAACGGAAGATTTGAAAATAAATAAATAAATAAATAAATTAATATTTTTTTTAATTTGTTTAATTTTGTTTAGATTCATAAAATATTCCGTATGACCAGGAAAACAATTTCCCGATGTGCGGAGTTTTCCGATATGATATGGTAAATTAACTAATAACAATTCGTAATAGTCATTATGTTATACCAAATTCCTTTATAATCGACCCTGTTCGCGTTTTATCGGATTTGCATTTCAAGTTGCCATCAATTTTTATTACACGGTAGAATTACGGCAAAAATGTTTCTCTCACAAATTCTAAATACATGTGGTTTCCTGATATGTGTATTTTAGCGACAAAAAGAAAATAAAAAAATAACGGGATGAATCCATAGAATTCACTTGTAAAAGATTATAAATGTTATATGTATACACTTTTTCTTTTTATTTTATAGGTAAAAAGATAGGGAATCGTGGATTTGTTAAAAGGATCATGTTCAAACCACGCCAAGAGATAATCTCGACATCTTTTATTTTTATCGTAAATTTAAAAAGTTAGCTCCTTTCTAAATTTATAATGGATTTTTTTAATCCTTGGCAAATTGGTTGCTCAAAAAGAAAGAAATTTTCTTTTTCGGTAAGATCCTTTAATGCAACGTGAAAATTATTCGATGGATAATCAATGCGTCTATTGTCTGTAAGGTTAATCTTGGCCGGCATTATGAATTTTGCCAAATACCAACCACGTTACACGAAATTTATAATACCACGCTCGGGCCCCTATTACCCAAAGCTAAAATAGACTACAATTTCCTTTTGTTAAGTTAATCCCTCCATATGCGAACCATTTCATTCAATGATTTCTCTGATTTTTTTTTTTTTTTTTTTTTTTTGCAAAAATAATTTATCTGGTCCATGCAACGTACCGCGTCGATTATAATTAAGCATTTTGGTTTATTTTATTAGAAGGTCAATATTTAAGTTAATCATGCCTTTGATGCAAGAAAAATATATACAGTAAAAAGATAACAAAAGTACGACTTGATAATAGGAATTCGAACTTACAAAATTTTAATTATGTTGGACTAAACGCACGTTTAGCTGACATCGTTGGAATTGTATTATTTTTTGAACCATTAGTCACGTTGATCACTTTGGCCTCAATAGCGGGACATTACGTTGGAATGAATGATGTTAAGTTGGCAAATACTTATTATGTAGCTTGGAAAATTATATATCTTACAGTATTAGCACATCTATGATCAAAGAACATATTAAAGTATTAGAAGAACGTGAAGCTTTATCGAATATATCAAACGAGGTACCAGAAATGTAAGTATCAAAAATAAAAATAATTTTCTTTTTAAATTTTGATTTGATGAATTAATTTATTTAATTTTATTATTGGATTGGATATGTTACTGGGTTCAGTGTTGAAAGTACGGTCAACTCTCTATAAATGCACCCTCTATAAATGCACAACCTTTATAAATGCACCTTTTTATCTGGTCCCAACTTGGGCCTTAGTGCTAAATGCACGTTTTTTATATTGTATATACTCTCTGTAAATCCACTCTTTATAAAAAATTTATATAGTTTACTTATAAATTTTTTGTATTACCTTAATTTTAGATTAATATTATATAGATTTATATATATTCTATAAATGCACACCCTTTTAAATGCACCCTTATATCTAGTCCCAAGGGGAGTGCATTTATAGAGAGTTGACTATACTTTGATTTATCTGTAAGTGTTCATGTAAAAAAAAACAATGAGAATTTCATATCATAATTTAATTATTTTTATTATTATTTATAACAGTGTTATAAAGAATTTAAGGAAGCCATCAGGCTCTTCAAATAAATCAACATCATCATCTTCTTCACAATCTCAATTAAACTCGAAAACACTCATCAGTATGGAAAATCAAGCAATTAATAATACAAATAAGAAATTGAATATTACTGTCAACAAAGCTACTGCGACGGTTATTCATCGCACTTCTGAAATTACTGAAATTACTGTAGTCGAAGATAAAGAAATACATTGTAATTTTTTTTTTTTTTTTTTGCTATGGTAGAGTCATATTAATTAATGATTGACGTACGTAAATGATTAAAAAAGAATTGGGACATTAATAGATGTAATTAAAAATTATCTCGTAGTTAGACTTACAATAGATAATCCTTGAACCTTTGATTCAAATTTATAAATCATCGTCATCGTAAGGTGAAGAAATTTGTTTTTATTTAAAAAAAAAATGTGCCCAATATTTTTTGGGGGGTAATGATATCTATCCATTGATATATTGATAGCTATTTGTTTTCCAATTAAATTGTTTACATTTTCTGCTTGATTATTTGCCAAGGTAGTTTTATCTGATCTGCAAGAAAAAATCGTTTTTCTAGAGAAAGACGATATCCAAATCGAAAAAAAAAAAATTCATATAAACTTAAACATTTCCTACCAGTATTTATTTTTTTTAAAAAAAATGAACTTTATAACGATTTAATGAATACACTTTGAAAAATCTGGGACTAGCCGAAATTTTATTGAACGTAACCTTTCTTCATTTGTTAACGAGAAAAAACCTGTAATGTAATATAAATTTAGATTATATATACGGCATCAAATCATAAAAATCTGCAAGAATTAAGAATTAATGAAAAAAAATTTTGTATCATGACTATCTGATACTTCAATATCTTATACTGACGTAACTTACTCCTTTCTGTGCATTTATCAGCATACCAAGCAACTAAGAATCTTGGAAATTTCGTCAGACATATTAATAATTTTAGTTACTTAAAAATATCTAGAAAATAAAAGGAATTTATAGGTTGACTTTTAATATTGTTTCTTCCATTTTTCTAGAATTGATTTCACAAAATCATTAGCTCGGCAATTTTAAAAAATATAGCATGTATAAATTTATCGTCACTGGCCCCCTTGAAAACACGGCTTCTGCGGGAGATAATCTAACTATTTTAATAAAAAATTTAGCCGAAGGCGCTGTGCATGTAATTAAGGCAAGGAAATAATGGAAAGCTTTTTTCCCGAAAAAATTTATTTTTGAGGGTAGATCAGACATTTTATAAATACAAAGTTGATTAGCATAGCTAACCGGATATACGATCACATTTTTCGCGATACAGATTTAATTCAATCTTATCCATAAGAACATCACCTAAAATTGGTGATTGATGTTTGATAGATTCTGAAATTTCCATCAACAACAATAGAAGCTAGTCAACCAGCAATGCTTCCTTTGGTTAAACCAGTCGTGCGCCCAACTTTAAATACGAGCTCTGAAGGAATAATTGAACTAAAAAATAGATGATGTTACTTGAATTATTTTTCTTTTCTACAAAAACTCCTAAAGTTCCAACTCGAGTATTGCAAGAAGTAATTCAATACTACAACCAGGAGGAACACCTGACTTATACTCTCGGCAACACAATGTATCTTGAATTCCACATGGATTATAAAAACCCTCACGCACGTCCGTTTATATACCACAAATGCTCCGAGGAAAAATTTCACTACTACACCTTTACGGATAACGTAGAAAACAATAGCTCTAGATATTTTCCAGCCTAACCTGATAGAATTAAGGTTCCTGTGCTCTGTACTAAATTCGATTCCAAGAGTCGAGTCTAAAAGATCATCAAATTTTTTCTTAATATCCAACGGAGTGTCTTTGATGGAGGGAGATTTCCTGGAACTTTTTCTGTGAAACTTCCCAATTTGCATACAGTTTTTCGACATTAATTTCTGGAAATTCTTTACCAAAGAAAACATCGCCGTACATTAGCAGTTCTTTTTTGATCAGCATTATAGGTCTTGAAAATCCTAATTTTTCGCAAAAATCTTTCCAAGCTAGGCCTTTAACCTTCAATTTCTTATATTGATTTCCACTTGGTCTTTGACTTGTATCTGTTACTTTTCGTTATAAACTCGGCAAAAGATTTACATTCAGGGTTATCATGATCAACAATTTTCAGACGTAACCTCTTTTTAATAGTTTTAAATACTCCATCATAGATCTTAACATAAATGGACAATGTTTGATCTCACCTTTTTATGATATAAAAATGTAGATCAGTAGAAACCCATAAACGATTTTTTTTTTTTTCCAACCAAGCAAATTTAATTTGTTCGACATAAATGAAAACAAAATATATTATATATCATATATTACAAGAGAACGAATGAAATCGTAACAGATAAACAAACAAAACGGTGTGATGATGCAACTTTTATTACACAATAAGCAATTCACCAGATTAGACCAATCAGAGATTTTCAATTACATTGGTATTTCATTATTATAAAAAGCGGTTATCCATTCTTGTACTTGATTTAGGGAACTGAGATTTATTTTTTAAAATGAATCTTTACCATTCTCTTAAACACAATTTTTAAACAATTTCACACTTGAAGGAACGTGATGTACTCTCAATTTTTAAAGTCGCTAGTAAAGAGATTTTACGATGTACTTGTCAATAATGCGGGTAATTTTGACGATTCAATTGAAAATGATTTAAAGGATTTGCTTAGTGAAGAAAGTAAAAATACCAAAGGAATTCTTGAATTTATGCAAAATCATGAAAATCGTGAAATTTGGTTTTCAAGTATCATTGGTTTTTTTTATCAATACGGAATAGGATGTGAAATTGATAAGGATAAATCCTTGGAATTGTATGTATTAGCAATTAAACGAGATGAATTTCAATACATTAATAATATTATCGCAAAGTATTTGTTAGCATTATTTTATTACAAAGTTATCGATTTAGATAAAAGATCCTCAAACGATTGGAATCTTTTACGCACAGCACAATTAATAGATGATTATATAGACACACAAAGACATTCCGAAAATCTCAAAGAATTAAAAGGAATCATAATTAATAGTTTAGAATTCATCAAATTAAAAGGAAAAGATATAAAAGAGTCTCATGAACAAACATTAAATGTTGATGACCCAGAAGCATTACGTGACTTTGGGTTGAAATATCAGTATGAGACAGGAGTGAACAAAAATGAGAAGAGAGCGTTTGAATATTATTTGAAGTCTGCTAAAGGGGGAAATTCGAATTCTCAGTTCAATTTAGGAGAAAGTTATTATTATGGTATAGGAACGGATAAAGATGAAAAGAAAGCATTTGAAAGTTATTTAAAATCTGCCAAAGGAGAAAATTCAGATGCGCAATATCAATTAGGCCATTTTTATGAATATGGGATTGCAACCATTAAAAATGAGGTTCAATCATTAGATTGGTATTTAAGATCTGCTAGAGGAGGGAATTCCATTGCACAATATAAGTTGGGATATTTTTATGAATGTGGGATCGGGTTAATTAAAAATGATATACAATCATTTCAATGGTACTTGAAATCCGCGGAAGGGGGTAATATCTATGCACAATACAGATTAGGTTACTTTTATCAATATGGCATTGCAACGATTCAAAATGAAGTTCAATCATTTGAGTGGTATATGAAATCCGCGGAAGGTGGTAATCCTATCGCACAATATCAATTGGGATATCGTTATCAATATGGTATCGGAACGGTTATGAGTAAAATTTTATCATTTGAATGGTATTTGAAATCTGCGAAGGGCGGAAATATTATCGCACAATTCCAACTAGGAAATTATTATAAATACGGTATCGGGACGAGTAAAAACGAAAAGAAAGCTTTTAAATGGTATTTGAAATCTGCTAATTGGCATTCTGGATCACAAAATTCTTTAGGAGATTACTATGCAAAAGGGATAGTAACGGCTAAAGATGAAGAGAAAGCATTTGAATATTATTTAAAATCTGCAAATGATGACAATTATCAGGGACAATATAATGTGGGAAAATGTTATCAATTTGGCATTGGAATTAAAATGGACATTGAAGAAGCTATTAATTGGTATAAAAAGGCTTCAAAGTATGGTTCATTAGATGCAAAGAATACTTTAAATAGTAGTCAACAAATTTACCAACATGTAATTACTAAAATCAAATCTATGCGTAATAAATAAAAATATATAGAAAAATTAGAATCGTAATTCAGACTCTGTTAAAATAGATGATTTGATTTTTAGTTTCGTAATATGATTATTTGTCAAAATTGTAAAATAAAAAAAAATCTGGACACGCGTGTCTACTTGGCGCAGTAATGTAGCGCAGTAAACTTAAAATTCCAGCGATGACACGATCAACATTACTAAAACTTAAAATAGACCTCGCAGGAAAAGATTTATTTCGATTTACCAATACTATTTATTAAACAACTTATAGACTTTTGTAAAGCATCAACAGTATATTTTTGAAATATTTGATAAAGTCAAACTTTATCCATCGCATAATGTAGATAATGCAAATATAAAAAAAAAAAAATGTGATAAGAATGTTGTTTACTGTATAGCACGAAAAAATTAACAAAGTTTCCTAACTAATTATTTTAAACTTGATGTTCTTTTTGCTTAAAACCTTGGTCCATTATTCTCTGTCTTTTAGAATAGGATTAATTTGGACTTTTAGCCCATTGCTCAACATTACGAAGGGTAGAATTCTTTGTCTTGACTGGGAGGTCTTTTTGAGAATCTTTATCTCGAGTCGTGTATTGCTGGTGTTTGAATTTGTCGTATATTTCATCTGGTACTGCAAAGTAAAGTTGGAGCTTTGTATTTTTATCATTTATATAGATCGGCATCTCATTAATTATTTTGACCAGCTCAGCCTGTTTTATAGGGTGATTTTCAGACACCGTGACTTGTAAAATACTACGAGGCGTTACAAATAGGTCCGCTGCACCGAAATTTTGCTTATCTGGCACGATTACTGTATTTTCTTCAGGATACTTTAAGAGGTCAGATACAATGTTTATATGCCCAACTTTTGGCTCTCCATGAATGAAAAATTGATCTCCGCCTTCACCTTTCAGCTTCCTTATTTAGAATTTCTGGTTTCCAATACGAAATAGGTGTATAACATAACACTCAAACAAAAATCCTCTAGCACTTGCCAAATAAGGATCCCGCATATGTCGTATTTTATGTAAGCAATCGACCCATGACGTCTCCTCTAGTTTTTTCTGAATTTTCTCTAACACATAAGGAGAGGCTCATCTGTAGTGATATTCGCAATGTGTATCTTCTGGCCATCTGTGGATAATTCGATTGCTAATTTCGATGGGATTTTGTTCATTTTCAGTAAAACATTTTTATAATTTTATCAAAGTTATCGATCTCTAAAATGGCTAATTCAATACGTTTACAAGCCTGTTTCTCAATTTTTTCCTTTTCTTCAGCGTCCGGTCTTCCTTCTTTTAAAATATTATTTCCAACAAGATTTCTAATTGATACCTCAGCATTCTGGAGAACGTATCTAGGTATTCCACCTGCTTTGTAGTAAAGATTAATTACTATATCTTTTGGTACCAATGGAAAAACACGTTGCTGACAAGATAATATTTCTTCTAATTACCACGGACCCATAAAATATTCAATTGGATGACGCTTCTCATATTCTTGAAAGTCTTTTGTTGCAATTCCATTTGGTGATAAGGGGACAACCGTTATTGCGTGCACTAATTTTGGGGATGTGATACCATCTGCAAGGTACCAAGTTGTGGTTGAATTGAGTAAAAATGAGAAATCACGATAGGTCCACAGGTTATTGTTAGATCCTTGAAACAAAAGAAATATTGATTGTCGAGAGGTTGAAAAATTACAATGACACCTTCGCATAAAAGTTGCATTAAGATGTAAATTAAGAAACACGATTTTCCGATACCCGACGTACCGGTGATAAGAAATCTCTTTACACCGCAAACTGATTTCTTTTTCAATTGATCATTAAAATATTTGTATGATTTTCTCACAAAAAGTGACTTTTTTTTAAATCACTGCAAGGCCTTCATTGTGTTCAATAAAACTAATTTTTTGTTGGTCTCGTTGCATTTCAGTAAGTTGGTCCTTCTGGCTCTTTGCTACATTACAAATGTTCACAAACAACGGGTCTGATAAGTGATGTAAACAATTTGAAAGTCATTAGTTACGGGATACTGAGACTCAATTTACACTTTGCAAGAGCTTACCCAATTTTTGCTTCTTGTCAAATTCATTTGACTCGGTGGATTTGCTTCACTGCACAAAAAAAAAAAATCTGCGTTAGTTAATCATCATCTATTGGAATCCTCCCAAATAGGATATCAGCTTACCTTGATGTTCATCTAAATTGGGTTAGATTATTGAAAAAGTTAGTAGCGTCACAACGACAAATATTTATCTATTATGATTCACATAATAAAGATCAAAAAAAGGTTTTAACTTTACCTAACAGAAGTGTATTAAGGGAAGCCTTAATTACTTCATCATTTCCTTCGAAATATTCAAGTCGGTTCTTCATATCCATCCTTAGAAGTTGACCTTTGATTGTACCACGCGTCTTGTTGTCAGTGAAAAGGTTTCCTAATTTCGACTTTGCGTTCTTCCACTCGTTATCCATTATCTGTTATTATTAAAAGTAAAAAAATTTTTTCTGGAGATTGTTTCAAGAAGTAAATATGAAAGTCGATTTTCTGGAGAGAGAGTTTTATATTAGACTTATTGACTATATATATATGATACGGAATAGACTTTTATTAAACTGCGTTGTAATTCCGATTATCATCAATACATTTATTTTTGACTTAACAATATACACGAATTAAATAATATATAATTTTTTTCCGATGCCACATAAACTTTATTAATAATTTCATATTCAGAAGTGGAAAATATTAGAGAAGCGAATGAAATGTATGATGCTATTAAAGAAGTACGCGGATCCTAGCACCAAGTTATACCTTTGCTCCGTAAATCACTATAGCTAATGGAATTATTTTCTCTATCTTCTTTGCTTGAGCATCAGTCACGTGACATTCGAAGTTTATACATTGCAAAACTCGACAATAGAAAAATTTAACTCTGCGTTTTGATTGATCCAACCAGAAAATACAAGTCCATGATTTATAGGTTTTACAATTAAAAATTGCCATTGATTATTATTCGCAACATTTATAGTTGTACCTTGTTTTGTGAAACGTTATTCTATTCGCCAAATTTTTTTTTTTTTTTCATGTTGAATAAAAATTTTTTTACCTTCCTTTTTTAATATAATTACATCCCTATAAACATCTTAATGATTCACGTGCTTTGCTCGTGAGTTCTGCATGTCTTTAAGGGACAAATTTGTCAAAGTTGGTTGTTGTATCACACAAATGCGAGATATGGTTTGTCGATCTTTTTTGAATATGATATAAAGGTTCAAAAAATCAATTTTCTGTGCATAAATTAAAATTTTCTTCAATAAACGTAAATATGGCGAATGAATTGAAAAGATTATTTTTGAAGGTGATGTTTGCAATGTTTTCCATACTACTTTTAGTAGGATTTTATGGATTTATCAAGGAAAACAGATACATTTATTGGGGTGTGATAATTTCATCCATATTAATACTTTTGTCAGGGATTACGGCAATCTTTTGGATAAAACTTTGTAAATTTTGTGCACCAATATTTATAAGAACGTTAATTAAAGTTAGTAATAATTTATCACCGATAGTGAATTATTTAAATAATACGAGAATCATAGGACCGATACTCTCATGGTGTGTTAAAGTAACATTCTTCTTTTGGTTTATTGTCTTATTGTTGGGAGATGCGTTAATTAGAGTCATCTTATCGAGAGCAACGGGAATTCATAAAGAGTCAGGATTTCATTATAGCCCTGTTAATGCTTCCGATATAAACTTTCAACCTTTAGGATTATTTGAGAATGGTGAAGAATTAGGAATGAATAAAAGATTGTACGGTGATTTTTTTCCACATTATAACAAGAAATTGGCATTATCCTTGGCCATGGCATCTAAATTGGCTTATGAAGATGTTCCGATTATCCAATCTGAATTAGAAAAGTCTGGTTATGATATGAATTCATTTAAACCTATAGCTTATAGAAATGTTTGTGGATATATAGCAGAGAAAGATGATAATATTATCTTAGTATTTAGAGGTTCCAATCCATTAAATATTCAAAATTGTTTAACTGATATAAGGGCTCTCCTTTGTAAAATTGAATCATCCACTCGAGGTCCAATGGGTTTGGTACATGAAGGATTCTATGAAGCATTGGGGGAGGATTTAAATGAATCACCTCCTGAATCACAAGCCACCATAGAATTATCAAACGCTTCCTTGGTTAAAACTTTTGAAACCATATTTGGCGCGTTGAAGACGGTGATGTTTTTTGCTCTTCAAAGTATGGTCACTCATATACATGATCCTGTAGATCATAGATATCTCGGCGAAGATGCGAGATTTATTAGCGCATATAGTCAAGCTACAAGATGGATAACCAAGTTATGTAAGGAAGCCGAAGAGGATAATGAGCAAGAAAAAAATAATGATCCCGGAAACGAAAGGTCAAATGATGTTAGACAAAGAAAATCGAAAAAATGCTTGTACATCACAGGACATAGTTTGGGTGGTGGTTTAGCAACTGTATTCTTGGCCAAATTATTTCAACATAATAGTCCTTTGCTTAATAATTTTTCTGGTATATATACATATGGTCAACCAAATATAGGAGATAACGATTTCGCGAAAATTTTTGGTCCTGAGATCGGAAAGAAAATGTTTCATCACGCTTATAACAATGGTATTTATTATATTGAAATGTTTATTATTTTTAGGAATAAATTAATAACCTTTACCTCTTTTATTTTTATTTTATTTTTATTTTATAACAGATGTGGTTACTAGAGTTCCTATGTGGGCTCCTTATTCCAATCCACCCGGGAATCTAGTGTACATGGATGCTTCATTTTCTATATACATATACCCTCCTGATCCTGTTACAAATCTTCCTATTCCCGTACGTAAAATTTCTTACTTACACCTTTCTGGTATTCTAAATCTTAACGTAATAAGAAGAATGAAAAATGAAAGTTGGCTGAGAATTTTCTTAAGAATCATGTAAGTTAAAAGAAAAAAAGGACACTTTGTTGAAATTTTAAATAAATTTATGAATTAATTTATTTTAAATTTGTACACATCCAGGTTCCCGTTTTTTATTAATGATCATTTCCCTGGGGATTACGCTCGCGCTATACGTGAAGGTACTATAGAAAGAGTTATTGTTGGTTTACCAGGTCAAGTTGGTGGTTTCGAAAAGGTATAATCTTATCAATACATGAGATGGGATTTGGACCTTTCATTCTTTTATTTAACAAAAATAATTAGTCACAAAATGTGTTAACAATTTTTCATAATAAACTCACTCCACGCATTTAATTTATTTTTAAACATTTTAAAATTTAATTGTAACCCAAGGAATGTTAAAACGTAAAATATTTCGGCGATTTTTATTTTTATTTTTATTTTTTTTCTAATGTACCTTGTAAAAAATTTGATTTCTGACTAATGCAATTATTAAGAACGGTAAAATTTCGCGTATATATTCGGCAAAATCATTTTTTTAGAACGAATTTCTCCGGGAACTGTTTTCTATCAAAAAAAAATTCTAACTTTGTATTTCTAATTAAAGCCCAATGCTAAATCAGCATTGATATTATTAAATTATTTCTTAATCATCGAAATGATTAAAGTTTAATATATTTAACTTACAAATTCCCTCATTATTTATGAAACAAAAATAAAATAAAAAATGTAAAGGTTTGGCGTAACCAGTTAGCTGCGCTAAAATAAGACGTGAAAACGTAATTTATCGGTCACATGTCTTTTTAGGGCTAAAACAAATCCATCACTACTGAAATTTCCCCGTTATCAATATAAGGAGGACGAAATTCTATATTTACAATAACTACCTTATGGGTTGAAATGACCTTAAATTACCTCAATAACCTCAAATGACATCATTTTTAAGTCAAAGGTCACTAAAATTTACTTTGGCATCACTGAAGTATCACGTAATAATTATTCAATAATGTAAGTTTATAAATCATAAATTGTTATTAGATTTCATGACTTTAATTTACATTAGGGATTTTTCTAATGTGTTTAGTAAAAGGCTTCACAATTAATCAATAAGGTCATTGCAGATTCAAATACAAGCAAGAAAAAAAGAAAAGAGAGAAAAACAATAGTATTTTTAATTATAATAATACGGGATACTGGAGAAATACAATTGACGTTAGCGTGGATTCTGATTAATTTTCTTCT